>CM053038.1:69366381-69384219 GCA_028564925.1 Lithobates sylvaticus
GGGCTTGATTGCCATTAAAATGTAGCAAAAATGGAAGTTAAAGCCCCACACTTCTTTCAAAAGGTCCAGATACAGCTTTATTCCTATAATAGTCAAGGGGGCAATTCAAAGAGTAGGCATTGCGTTTCAGGGGTGTCCAAGAGTGCTCCCTTCATCAGAGCTTGATTGCCTTTAAAATGTAGCAAAAATTGAAATGAAATCCCCACACCTCTTCCAAAAGGTCCAGATATAGCTTTATTCTAATGAAAGTCGGGGGGCAATCCAAAGAGTAGGCAACACGTTTCGGGGGTCCAAGAGCGCTCCCTTCATCAGGGCTTTATTGCCTTTAAAACGTAGAAAAAATGGAAATTAAAGCCCCACACCCCTATTAGAAGGTCCAGATACACCCTGTGGCGCACTCCCAGCACAAAGGGAAATACGCAAATATGCGGCCCCGCGGAAAAAAGCCCAGTCCAGTGGGGCCGCATATTTGTTATAATTATTTTTTTTTTTAAAAGGTTTAAAGTTTTTTTAAACGTTAAAAAGTTTAAAACATATGAAAACACATTTTGAAATGACATGTTCAGAGTTATATAAGATTTTAGTGATCGGGTTGACATCAAATGGAAAGTCCACACTTCACCACGGTGGATCAATGAGAAGTAAATGACAGCCCCTGTCTCCATCATCTTTTGTTTCCTTTCCATCGGTCTTCCTGTTTCTTCTCCCTCTTTTGATCCTCTGGAATCTTTTTGCTTCTTTTATGTTGTCTCACATGTTAGGAACCTAGAAGGGTCCGTTTTCAAATGTTGCTCTGCCGGGCAAGAATTATTTATATGATTGTTACTAAGAAATCCAATTTGAAAATGATAGAAATAACATTTATTGTTATATCAGCTCCTTTAACCACTTCAGCTCTGGAAGATTTTCCCCCCTGCACGACCAGGCCATTTTTTCCTGCGCTACTTTAACTGGTAATTGCGCGGCCATGCAACTCTGTACCCAAACAAAATTTATATAATTTTGTTCACACTAATAAAGCTTTCTTTTGGTGGTATTTGATAATCACTGGGTTTTTTATTTTTTATTATATAAATGAAAAAGACAGAAACAATAGACCCCCCCCCAAGCAACAACAGATCCCCAGCAGCCCGCATCAGTAGACCCTACAGCACACCCCAGCACCTATTACATACATTCAGCACTGGAGGTGCCGAAAGGGCCTTCCCCTGCATCGCTGCTGAAAAAAAATCCCTGGGGACATCAATGTTAAAGCAAAGGTGGAAAAGGGGAAGCACTGCTTATCTACCTCCTCCCACCCTTCACTCCCACTTTTTGCACCTTTCGGGGTGGAGGGGGGGTGCCTGCCACTTCTGGGAGATCTCGCTGCAGCGAGAAGCGGTGAGGTCCCCCGGAAGTTCGTTCCCCCGGAAGTTCGTTCCCCTGTAAGTTCAGCCCCCCTTCTCCTTCCCTCGCTGCCAGGCCATTTACAAAGTGCAGCGTGCTTTGTGCATGCTCAGTAGGGAAAAGGCTGTGCAGCCGCAAGGCTTCACTGCTGGTCTTCCTTACTGGCAATGGCGGCGGCAGCACCCAAGAGCTGATGGAAACATTGGCTGGGGGTGCCGACATGGATTCCTGGACAGGTAAGTGTCCTAATATTAAAAGTCGGCAGTTACAGTATTTGTAGCTGCTGACTTTTTATTTATTTTTTATTGGGGGGGGGGGGGCTGGATCTCCTCTTTAAGAACCACTTTAACCCCTTCAGATATGCGCTATAGCCAAATGACGGTTACAGAGCGGATCTGCTTTGCCGGGAGTGCGTCTATTGATGTCCTCCCCTTTGCATGCTCGCCACGCCCCTCTGAAGAGCGAGCACGGCGCACGCTGTGGTCACCCGAGTCTAAGAGACTCGGGTGATCACAGATCGGAGTAAGGGGTCGATCCCGACCCCTTACCACGTGATCAGCTGTCAGCCAATGACAGCTGATCACGTCATATAAACATTAGATCGGTAACCGTTTTTTTTTCTTTCTCACGCTGACAGCGTGAGGAGAAAAAAAAGCAGATCACCGGCTTCTGTTGAAGGGACATCGGTCCCGAAGAGGAAGAGGCGAAAGTCGCATCATATATGCCCACCAGTACCGCCTGCCAGTGCAATCTGCCAGTGCCACAAATCAGTGCCCACAGTGTCCACCCATCAGTGCCCACCAGTACATAAGTGCCAGAAATCCGTGCCACCTATCAATGCCCACGAGTGCCACCTATCATTGCCCACCAGTGGCGCCAATCAGTGCCTCATCAGTGCCACCTAGCAGTGCTGCCTATCGGTGTCACCTACCGGTGACAATCACTACCACTCACCAGTGCCCGTCACTGCCACCCATCAGTGCAACCCTTCAGTGCCACCTATCAATGCCCTTCAGTGCCGCCCATCAGTGCCACCCATCAGTGCCCACCAAAGCCACCTATCAGTGCCCACCAGTGCCACCTCATCAGTGCCCACCAGTGCCACCTATTAGTGCCCATCAGTGCTGCCTTATCAGTGCTCATCAGTGTGGCCTTATCAGTGTCCATCAATGCAGCCTATCAGTGCCCAAAAAATGATAAAAAATAAATTTGTGTACAGTGTGCGCAATTGTCATTCAAAGAGTGACAGCGATAAAAGCTGAAAATTGGTCTAGGCAGGAGGGGGGTATAGGTGCCCAGTAAGCAAGTGGTTAAATTTATTTTGTATCCATAAAAATGACCCGGGTCAATCCCAAGCTGTTGTAATCTTGCAGACGACATTATTGTGTATCCGATCCCATGGGTGGTGATTAGTTACACAAGCTTGGGCAGAATCCCCCGGAGATAATCCTGTCCTTTTACTGTCTACATAATTACCATCCCTTTCTCCAGGAATGTCCTTCCCGGTGGGTTTCTCCTTCCCAGCGCTGTGACCATGGACCCTCGTCACCTCAGCTCTTCCGAGTCACCATTCACCACTAATAAAGACAAACAACTCCTCCATCGAGGCCTGGACCTGCTCCGAGATTTATCTCAGTTCTATTTTGAGATGGAGGTGATGGAGTTGCATCTGAAAGGCCAAAGTAGGAGATAAATTCATACATCTACACCTTGCTTCAGAAAAAAAATATAATCAAATGTGTTTATTCTTCCCAGAAGGAATGGTTGTACTAGCCAAGGTTCTATAGTCTTTTTTTTTTTTTTTTTAAGTGTTACTAAACCCAGGAGCCTGCAGTATACTGCAGTGTCCGGCCGAGCTCTGGTTAAAGCTTGTAGGAGGAGCTTTCATTCTCCCCTGATTTTCCAATACGGCTGCATGACTCCTGACCCTCTGTCTGGACAATGCTGATTGGCCCTGTGCTAGGGTGACCACACTTCCAAACTGCCATTCAGGGACACACCCCCAGCATACACCGGTCACAAGGGGTAGTGGCCCCGCCCCTTACCTATTTAAGACATGTCACCCGGCTTACAATGCAGTCGGCAGGTGGCCGCACTCGAGGGCACAGAGGGGCGTGTTTTTTTTTTGGGTCGGTCGGACACTGTGGGCATACTGAAGGAGATGGTCAGAGACTGTTGGCATACAACAGGCGACTATCAGAGACTGCAGATATACTACAGGAGAAGGTCAGAGACTGCCGACATACTAGAGGAGACGGTCAGAGATTGAGGACACGCTACAAGAGATGGTCAGAGACTGCAACATACGTCAGGAGACGTCAGACTGCCCGCATACAACAGGCGACTATGAGAGACTGCCCGCATACTACAGGAGATGGTCAGAGACTGCATACATATTAGAGGAGATGGTCAGAGATTGAGGACATACTACAAGAGATGGTCAGAGACTGCAACATACTACAGGAGACGTCAGACTGCCTGAAAACAACAGGCGACTATCAGAGACTGCAGACATACTACAGGAGAAGGTCAGAGACTGCCGACATACTAGAGGAGATGGTCAGAGATTGAGGACACGCTACAAGAGATGGTCAGAGACTGCATACATATTAGAGGAGGCGGTCAGAGATTGAGGACATACTACAAGAGATGGTCAGAGACTGCCCACATACTAGAAGAGACGGTCAGAGATTGAGGACATACTACAAGAGATGGTCAGAGACTGCATACATATTAGAGGAGACGGTCAGAGATTGAGGACATACTACAAGAGATGGTCAGAGACTGCCCACATACTAGAAGAGACGGTCAGAGATTGAGGACATACTACAAGAGATGGTCAGAGACTGCCCACATACTACAGGAGACGTCAGACTGCCCGCATACTACAGGAGATGGTCAGAGACTGCAACATACTACAGGAAACGTCAGACTGCCCGCATACTACAGGAGATGGTCAGAGACTGCAACATACTACAGGAGACGTCAGACTGCCCGCATACTACAGGAGATGGTCAGAGACTACCCACATACTACAGAAGACAGTCAGAGACTGCCCGCATACTACAGGAGACGGTCAGAGATTGTGGACATACTACAGGAGACGGTCAGCGACTGCCGACATACTACAGGAGACAGTCAGAGACTGCCCGCATACTACAGGAGATGGTCAGAGACTGCCCACATAATATAGGAGACAGTCAGAGACTGCCCACATACTACAGGAGACGGTCAGAGACTGCAGACATATTACAGGAGACAGCCAGAGACTGCCGGCATACTACAGAAGGTCAGAGATTGTAGACATACAACAGGAGACGGTCAGAGACTGCCGGCATACTACATGAGATGGTCAGAGACTGCAGACATACTACATCTCAGCTCGGTGTGTGTCCTCTGCGGCAGTGCTGAGTCGGCACTGTGCTTTTCTTCTTAATCCTGCCAAGCTGGCGGGAGGAGACTGCACCAGAGGACACAGCGGAATAGAGAGCAGCTGCAGACAGACTGGCAGAGGATGGAGCAGCAGATCAAGGCGGTATTGCAGCCCAGGAGAGGCTCTCATTCCACGCTCGGCCACGCCCCTCCAGTCCTCCTTAGCTATTTGTAAAAGGTGCCAAACAGTGCCAGGAGCCCTCGGGTTGTGTGCTCGCCCCACTCCCCCAGACGGACAATTGGCAACCCTGTACATGGGCCCCCTACATGTGTATCGGCTGTACCCCCCTGATGACGGCCCTGGGTAAGAGATCGCAAGCTGGCTGGGGACCTGATAGAGACCTGGAGCTCTTTCAGCAAGCTTCCTTTCCCATCGCGTGCCAGGCCATGCCCCCCAGCTGTGTCAGTTTCATTCTGGGACACTGTATTATCCCGGAATAAAGGTGCCTGTGACCCGGGACAGACCTGCAAAATGCAGGACTGTCACGGGCAATCCGGGACACATGGCCACCCTTACCCTGTGCCGAACACATGCACCTCCAAAAAGAAAAACTCTCTAGCAAATGTGGTCACCCTTTCCCATCGCGTGTCAGGCCATGCCCCCCGGCTGTGTCAGTTTAATTCCGGGACACTGTATTGTCCCGGAATAAAGGTGCCCGGGAACCGGGACAGACTTGCAAAATGCGGGACTGTCCCGGGCAATCCTGGACATGTGGCCACCCTTACCCTGTGCCGAACACATGCACCCTCCAAAAAGAAAAACTCTCTAGCAATACACACCAAACTGAGCATGTGTAGAGTGCCTCCAACAAGCATGTTTTACTGCATTTACAGACTGAATTTACTGTTGCGGGTTTAGTAAGTTTGCTGGAAAAGATTTGATAGTTATTGAAACTGATCCAGAATTACATGACCGATATTCTACCTTAGTAAGAGTTTTATATATATATATATATATATATATATATATATATATATATATATATATATATAATTTATTTATTTATTTTTTCATTTTTTGTGTCTGTTTTACCTGGTTTGTTTCTGCATTGCTGAAAAAAGATTTGCTAGATCTTGAAAAGGCTCCAGAATGTTATGAACAATAATCTTGTTTCATAAGAGATATGTTATTCGTTGGCAGGATGTGATTGCAACAAATAAATTATGGATAACATCTCATCTTTCGGAGCGTAAGGTGGAAAATACACAAACTTTCATAAAAGGATTTTTTGTTGTCTTTAATTTTAGTTTTTTTTTTGCTTTTTTACCTTATGTGGACCTTGATGTTTTTACAGCTATGACCAAAATATCTGTTCTGTCTAGGAGAAGGAATACATAGTACAAACTATTGATGTGTCATTACTTCCATCACAAATACAAATAAAAAGAGGATTATTCTGTTATGGAAGGTAAATATTTCCTTATATCTCAGAGGCAAAATATTCCTCCAGAGCGTAATGTGATATTAAAGGTTCAATTTTATTTTTTTTCTAAAAAAATAAGCATCTTAAGGCCCGTACACACGATGCAAAAGATCAGACAACAATACATCAAGTTGACCAAAGGTGGCGGTAAAGAGCAAAAAAGAACCAATGCAAAAGATCAGACAACAATACAGAAGTTGGTGGCGGTAAAGAGCAGAAAAACCAAGTGATTTGGCTGAAAAAGTCCTGCTGTGTGTATGCAATACCAACTTGGGGCCAACGCCCTTTGGACAAAAATCCACAGGAAAGTTGGTCCACGGTCCGATCGTGTGTATGAGGCTTTATACTTACCTGCTCTGTGCAATGTGTACTTCCCATCCCCCCTCCTTTCTTCTGGACGTTAGTTATCATGGGGCATAATCCACAAGACCAGCACGTTCAGTGCAATGCCCCGTACACATGATTGGACTTTCTGACAACAAAACCATGGACTTTTGTCCGAAGGGCGTTGGCTCCAACTTGTCTTGCATACAAACGGTCACACACATGTTGGCCAACAATTACAAACGTAGTAATGTACTACATGGTTTTTCAGATCTTTTGCACCACCATTTGGGCTCCTTCTGCTAATTTTATGTTAGTAGAAGTTTGGTGAGTTTTGATTCGTGCTTTGCATTTCTTGCTTTTCAGTTTGTTTCTGAACGAAAAATAAAATAAAGCAAAATAATATTATTCTTGATATCACTAGAAAAAAAAGCCTTTGAAACTTCGTCTGCAATAACTCCATCATTATCACCAGCAAAGCAGCTTCATTATTATCCCATTAAAGGAGAAGAGAATTGTGCGCTGCATTTCCAGATTTATAAATTTTCCGCATCACGAAAAAAAATACGAAGCATTACGAACGCTAGTTTACAAGACTGACCGCTTCCGGCTCGTCCTTGCTTCCGAGCATGCGTGTTTGTACTTTGGACTTTTGTCCGACAGACTTGTGTACACACGGACAATCCGACAACAAACATTTGTTGGCAGAAAATTTGAGAACATGCTAGCCAACATTTGTTGGCGGAAAGTCTGACAACAATTGTCCGATGGAGCGTACACACCGTCGGACTTTCCGCTAACAGCCTGACATCCAACATTTCCCGTCGGAAAATCCGATCGTGTGTACGGGGCTTTAGAAATACACAGGAGAAAATTCATGTTGACAAGGGGAGTGTAGAGGTGAGCGGGGAGTCTACTGACATCACAACTCCACCCACCGATCTCCAGACCCGCCCACAGAATCTGCAGTTTTTCGGGTCTCATAACAGACAGAGGGGAGATATTTGACAGGTAAGGATACATGCAGGAGGCGTGTATATAGTTACATAGTTGAAAAAAGACACAAGTCCATCCAGTTCAACCATAAAAAAATAAAAAAGTAATAAAATAAAAAATATCATACAATCCAAATCTATATCCTTATAGATAACCACTATGGCAGTAGGAAAGCTTGAGAGTGGGTTTACATCCACTTTAATCAGCTATGGAAGGTAAATATTTCCTAATTTCTCAGAGGCAAAATATCCATCCAGAGCTTAAATATGGAACCATTTATCCAACTGTCCATCCAGAGCCTCTGACTGATATAGACCAGATATATTCTAAATATAGAACAATTTATCCAACTGTCCATCCAGAGCCTCTGGTTTATAATCCAGATACATCCTAAATATAGAACCATTTATCCAACTGTTCATTGAGAGCCTCTGGTTTATAGACCAGAAAGATCCTAAATATAGAGCTATTTATCTAACTGTCCATATCCAGAGCCTCTAAATGATATAGACCACCAGATACATCCTAAATATAGAACCATTTATCCAACTGTCCATCCAGAGTCTGGTTTATAGACCAAATTCTTCCTAAATATAGAGCTATTTATCCAACTGTCCATCCACAGCCTCTGGTTTATAGACCGGATACATCCTAAATATAGAACCAGCTATCCAACTGTCCATCCAGAGTCTGGTTTATAGACCAGATACATCCTAAATATAGAACCATTTATCCAACTGTCCATCCACAGCCTCTGATTTGTAGACCAGATACATCCTACACATAGAACTATTTATCCAACAGTCCATCCAGACCCTCTGAATGATATAGACCAGATAGATTCTAAATATAGAACCATTTATCCAGCTGTACATCTGGAGCCTCTGGTTTATAGTCCCTATACATCCTAAATCTAGAACCATGTATCCAACTGTCCACCCAGAGCCTCTGGTTTATAGTCCAGATACATCCTATCCATAGAACCATTTAACCAACTGTTCATCCAGAGCCTCTGCTTTATAGACCAAATGCTTCCTAAATACAGAGCCCCTTACCCAATTGCACATCCAGAGCCTCTGCTTTATAGAGCAGATACATCCTAAATATACAGCAATTTATCCAACTGTCCATCCAGAGCCTATTATTGCAAAGCTTTAAATCTGCTACCTTCCATATAAGAAGCCCAGATTAGGAACTTTTCTCAAGGGATACACTTGGTCTGTCAAGTCCCATACACACTATAAGCCCCCGTACACACGGTCGGAAAATTCCGACCAGAAAATCCGTCTGATTTTTTCCGATGGATTTTGTCCGACACTGGTGTTGCATACACGCGGTCGGACAAAGTTGTCGGAAAATCTGATCATTCTGAACGTGGTGACGTTCGTTGCGTAAGACGAAACTACGTAGATGCTAGTAGCCAATAGCTTTGGTCTCGTAATTCGATCTGAGCATGCGTGGCACTTTGTCCGTCGGAATTCTCTACACACGATCGGAAAAAGTCCGATCGGATTTAGTTGTCGGAAAATTTGAGAGCAGGATCTCCAATTTTTTCCGTCAGAAATTCCGATGAAAAAAGTCCGATGGAGCCCACACACGGGCGGATTTTCCGACAACATGGTCCGATAGGACATTTTCCGTCAGAATTTCCGACCATGTGTACGGGGCATTCGATTTTCTGAAGATTTTTGTCTTCAGATTTACCAAAACCAAATAATATGAGGTCAAACCTTAAGGCCACTTTCACACTGAAGCGCTTCTAAACTGCCAGTAAAAACACTGAGCTCTTTTGAAGAGATTTTCAGGCGCATTTTGAAGAGCTTTCCATTCATTTCAATGGGGAGGGGAGTTTTTCACAGCCCTGCCAGCACACTGCCCCAGTGTGAAAGCGTTCATTGATTTTGAATGGAAATACGTTTTCGTGAGCTTTTTAGGGGCTGTTTTTAGCGTGAAAGCGCCTGAAAAGCGCCTCAGTGTGAAAGTGATCTAAAGCCCCATACACACGGTCGGATTTTCCGATGGATTCTGTCCTATCGGACAATGTTGTCGGAGATTTTCCATCGGATTGTCCGACGGACAAAGTTGTATCTCCTGCTCTAAAAATTTTCCGACAACAAAGTCCGATCACACCAATTCCGATCGTGTGTACCGAATTCCGACGGACAAAGTGCCACGCATGCTCAGATCACATTACAAGACCAAAGCTATTGGCTACTAGCCTCTACGTAGTCCCGTCGTAGGCAACAAACGTCACCACGTTCAGAATGATCGGATTTTCCGCCAACTTTGTCCGATCGTGTGTATGCAACACCAGTGTCGGACTAAATCCGTCGACCAAATCCGATGGATTTGGTGGTCGGATTTTCCGACCGTGTGTATGAGGCTTAAGAGTTTAAATTTGTATGAAATCAGACAGGCCCTTGCACTACATGGTTTTGGTAAATCTGAAGACAAAATCTGCAGAAAATCTAATAGCATGTATGGGGCTTTAGACTCTATTATTCACCACTTTTTTATTTACTTTTCACTATATTTGTGTAGATCAAGTATTGCCACTTCTCAGATGAGTTAACATTGTGTAATAAGTGCAGCAAAAGAAAAGAAACATTGTTGATAACTAACACCCAATAATTGCTGTAATTAGAGAATATTCCGGACACTCTCCCTGTGACACTCTTGGCGCCGGTTGCTGTCGCGCTCCATGTAATGAATGGATACATTACCGGCTTTCGGTGCAGAACTCCATCCTGGCGACATCACTAACCACAAAGCATCTCAGAGGCAAAATACTCCTCCAGAGCGTAACGTGATATTAAAGGTTCAATTTTATTTTTATTTTTTTTAAAAAGAAGCATCTTATACTTACCTGCTATGTGCAATGGTTTTGCACAGAGCAGTCCCAATCCACCTCTTCTGGGGTCCCCCACCAGTATTCCTGGCTCCTCCCCCATTTGAGAACCCCCCCTAGCAAGCTGCTTGCTGGGGGAGTACTTGACACACATAGTGGGGTTGATTTAGTAAAGGCAAATACATACCTCCCAACTTTTTGAGATGGGAATGAGGGACACCTATCAGCAAGAGTATGCAGGCATAGGACACACCCCTTGCCACGCCCCTTAAAGGTGAATTGTACACAAAAACAAGATTGGTTAAACCCACAAGTGCTTTTTTTACCACTACTATTCCTTTATATTGGTGTTTGGAATTTACAAATGCAGCAATTTAGAAATCAGATGAAAGGTTTAGCCCTGGGAAACACTTTTTGATAGATAAAAAGTGAATCTATATAGATCAGACCAAAATGAGGGACAAATGAGGAGTAATGAGGGACAGAGGGACATTGCTCCAAATCAGGGACAGTCCCTCAAAATCAGAGACAGTCCCTCAAAATCAGGGACAGTTGGGAGCTATGGCAAATATTCATACATGAAGGATAATTACACTCTGCAAGTGCAACCTTAGTAAATGAGGTAAACCTTCAATTTGCAAAGAATACCCAATCACATGCAAGGAAAATCTTTAAAAAAATGCATTTTTGCTTGCACATGATTGGATGATAGAAGTCAGCAGAGCTTCTGCTCATATACTAAACTCTGGAGCAACTGGTCTTGCAAAGTGCACAGTCTATTTGCCTTTAGTAAATCAACCCCAGTATATCTCAGCCCTGTCCCCTTAACTACTTCAGCTCTGAAAGATTTCCCCCCCTCCCCCTTCCTGACCAGGCCATTTTTTGCGATAAGGCACTGGGTTACTTTAACTGACAATTATTTTTTAATTAAGGCTTGCACCTTGTACAGTATAGGACTTCATGTCATCTGTGCCCAGTCTTGCCACAAAGAGTTAATCCAGCTCTGAGCAATGCTCTTGTCTTTTTTCAGTAAGATAAAAACGGTCAGACAGAGAAATAGATGTCCTTTTCTCCCCCTTGCTGTCAGTGATAGGTGATTTACATATCTCATGCAGGAGTGTGAGAGAGGCATTCTGTGTACTTCCCATTCCCCCTCCTTTCTTCTGGATGTTAGTTATCATGGGGCATAATCCACAAGACCAGAAGAAGTTCAGTGTAAGAAATACACAGGAGAAAATGCATATTGACAAGGGGAGTGTAGAGGTGGGCGGGGAGCCTACTGACATCACGACTCCACCCAAGCTCCGGAAAACAGAACCACCCATGCATTTTTGGGTCTCATAACAGACAGAGGGGAGATATTTCACAGGTAAGGATACATACAGGAGGCACGTATGTTCTTATAGATAACCACTATGGCAGTAGTTTAGAAAGGATGAGAGTGGGTTTACATCCACTTTAATCTGTTATGGAAGGTAAATATTTCCTCATGTCTCAGAGGCAAAATATCTATCCAGAGCTTAAATATGGAGCCATTTATCCAACTGTCCATCCAGAGCCTCTGAATGATATAGACCAGATATATTCTAAATATAGAACACTTTATCCAACTGTCCATCCAGAGCCTCTGGTTTATAATCCAGATACATCCTAACCATAGAACCATTTTATCCAACTGTTCATTGAGAGCCTCTGGTTTATAGACCAGATACATCCTAAATATAGAGCCATTTGTCCAACTGTTCATCAAGAGCCTCTGGTTTATAGACCAGATACATCCTAAATATAGAGCCATTTATCCAACTGTCCATCCAGAGTCTGGTTTATAGACCAAATTCTTCCTAAATATAGAACCATATATCCAACTGTCCATCCACAGCTTCTGATTTTTAGACCATATACATTGTAAATATAGAACGATTTATCCAACTTTCCATCCAGACCCTCTGAATGATATAGACCAGATATATTCTAAATATAGAACCATTTAACCAACTGTCCATCCAGAGCCTCTGGTTTATAGACCAAATGCTTCCTAAATACAGAGCCACTTACCCAATTCCACATCCAGAGCCTCTGCTTTATAGACCAGATACATCCTAAATATACAGCAATTTATCCAACTGTCCATCCAGAGCCTATTATTGCAAAGCTTTAAATCTGCTACCTTCCATATAAGAAGCCCAGATTAGGAGTTTTTCTCAAGGGACACACTTGGTCTGTTAAGCCCCATACACACTATTAGATTTTATGAAGATTTTTGTCTTCAGATTTACCAAAACCATATAATATGAGGTCAAACCTTTATGCCGCGTACAAACGGTTGGAATTCCCGATGGAGACAGTTCGATGGGAGCTTTTCATTGGATTTTCCGACCGTGTGTACGCCCAACGGTCTTTTTCTGTCGGAATTTCCGACGGACTTTGGATTGAGAACCTGTTCTTAATTTTTCAGACGGAAAACCTTTCTATCGGATTTTCCGATCGTGTGTATGCAATTCCGACACGCAAAATTCCGACGCATGCTCGGAAACAATTCGACGCATGCTCGGAAGCATTAAACTTCCCTTTTATAGTGCAGTCGAACGTTTTTTAAGGCGTAGTGTTATTGACCGTCGGAATTTGGTGTGACCGTGAGTAGGCAAGACAGTTTGGGCGAAATTCTGTCGGAATTCCGACGGGAAAACCATCAGAGCTTTTTCCGACGAGAATTCCGACCGTGTGTACGCGGCATTAGAGTTTCATTTTGTACGCAATCAGGCCGGACCTTGTACTACATGGTTTTTGTAAATCTGAAGCTTAGAAAATCTAATATGTGTATGGGGCTTTAGACTCTATTATTCACCACTTTTTTTATTTACTTTTCACTATATTTGTGCAAGTAGATCAAGTATTGCCACTTCTCAGATGAGTTAACATTGTGTAATAAGAGCAGCAAAAGAAAAGAAACATTGTTGATAACTAACACCCAATAATTGCTGTAATTAGAGAATATTCCGGACACTCTCCTTGTGACACTCTTGGCGCCGGTTGCTGTCGCGCTCCATGTAATGAATGGATACATTACCGGCTTTTGGTGCAGAACTCCATCCTGGCGACATCACTAACCACAAAGCTGAAGGTTGATGGGTTGTGTCAATGTCAGTACAGGGACCCCAGACGGGATACTTTATATTCCAAAGGATGGAGAATGGACAAACGGACCCTGATATTTTTATATTGTTCAGTTATCGCAAAGTCTAGAGATTGCATGCTGCACTGCTATCACCAGTATCACCGCCGCACAATACACCCCCTATGAATTGGGACAATACACCCCCTATGAATTATCACAGTCATACCAAAGAGTGCCCCTACTATTGAGTTTATGTGCCAATATACATTGCCTTGAAAAAGTATTCATACCCCTTGAAATTCTCCACATTTTGTCATGGTACAACCAAAAACATAAATGTATTTTATTGAGATTTTATATGATAGACCAACACAAAGTGACACATAATTGTGAAGTGGAAGGAAAATGATAAATGGTTTTCAACATTATTTACAAATAAATATGTGAAAAGTGTTGGGTACATTTGTATAGCGCCCCCCTGAGTCAATACTTTGTAGAACCACCTTTCACTGCAATTACAGCTGCAAGTCTTTTTGGGGATGTCTCTACCAGCTTTACACATCTAGAGAGGGACATTTTTTCCCATTCTTCTCTGCAAAATATCTCAAGCTCTGTCAGATTGGATGGAGAGCATCTGTGAACAGCAATTTTCAAGTCTTGCCACAGATTCTCAATTGGAATTAGGTCTGGACTTTGACTGGGCCATTCTAATCATTCTATTGTAGCTCTGGCTGTATATTTAGGGTCGTTGTCCTGCTGGAAGGTGAACCTACGCCCCAGTCTAAAGTCTTTTGGAGACTCTAACAGGTTTTCTTGTAAGATTTTCTTTTAAGATTGCCCTGTCCCTGCTGAAGAAAAGCATCCCCACAACATGTTTCACAGTGGGGATGTTGTGTTCAGGGTGATGGGCAGTGTTAGTTTTCCGCCACACATAGCATTTTGCTTTTAGGCCAAAAAGTTTAATTTTGGTCTCATTTGACAAGAGCACCTTCTTCCACATGTTTGCTGTGTCCCCCACATGGCTTCTCGCAAACTGCAAACAGGACTTCTTATGACTTTCTTCTTACCACTCTTCCATAAAGGGCAGATTTGTGGAGTGTACGACTAATAGTTGTCCTGTGGACAGATTCTCCCACCTGAGCTGTGGATCTCTGCAGCTCCTCCAGAGTTACCATGGGCCTCTTGGCTGCTTCTCTGATGAATGCTCTCCTTGCCCGGCCTGTCAGTTTAGGTGGATGGCCATGTCTTGGTAGGTTTGCAGTTGTGCCATACTCTTTCCATTTTCAGATGATGGATTAAACAGAGCTCCATGAGATGTTCAAAGCTTGGGATATTTTTTTTATAGCCTAACCCTGCTTTAAACTTCTCCACAACTTTATCCCTGACCTGTCTGGTGTATTTATTGGCCTACATGATGCTGTTTGTTCACTAAGGTTATCTAACAAACCTCTTAGGGCTTCACAGAACAGCTGTATTTATACTGAGATTAAATTACACACAGGTGGACTCTGTTTACTAATTAGGTGACTTTTGAAGCCAATTGGTTCCACTAGATTTTAGTTAGGGGCATCAGAGTAAAGGGGGCTGAATACAAATGCACGCCACACTTTTCACATATTTATTTGTAAAAAAAAAATGGAAAACCATTTATCATTTTCCTTCCACTTCACAATTATGTGCCACTTTGTGTTGGTCTATTAATAAATAAATAAATTATGATAACAAAATAATAAAAATATTATTTATATTCAATGTATTTATTAATTTATTACAGGTACTTATATAGTGCCATCAAGTTGTGCAGCGCTTTACATATATATTGTACATATATATATATATATATATATATAGATAAATATATATATAGATAAATATATATATATATATACATATATATATATATATATATATAGATACATATATATATATGTATCTATATATATCTATATATATCTATATATATATATATATATATATATAATATATATAATATATAATATATATATATATATATATATATATATATATATATATCCATAGATATATAGCTATCTATATCTGTATATAGATAGATAGATATACAGGTTTATCTATATCTATCAATAAATATATATATATATATATATAATATATATATATATATATATATATATATATATATATATATATATATATATAATATTATTATAGTGTATTTAATATAATAAAATAATAAAAAGGATTATTAATACTAATAGTATTTTTATTATCACAATATTTAAAGATACAATTATATATATATATATAATATATATATACACTATATTGTGAAAGTATTGGGATGCCTGCCTTTACCCGCACATGAACTTTAATGACATCCCAGCCTTAGACCCCCATACACACTATTTGATTTTTATGCAGATTTTTGTCTTCAGATTCACCAAAACCATATAATATGAGGTCAAACCTTAATGCCTCGTACACACGATTGGAATTCTCGTCAGAAAAAACTGACCGACGGAATTCCGCTCAAGCTGTGTTGCCTACACACGATCACACCAAATTCCGACGGTCAATAACACAGCGCATAAAACACGTTCGACAGCACTATAAAAGGGAAGTTTAATGCTTCTGAGCATGCGTCTAATTGTTTCCGAGCATGCGTCGGAATTTTGCGTGTCGGAATTGCATACACACGATCGGAAGATCCGATAGGAAGGTTTTCCGTAGGAAAAATTGAGAACAGGTTCTCAATTCAAAGTCCGTCGGAAATTCCGACAGAAAAAGACCGATGGGCATACACACGGTCGGAAAATCCAATGAAAAGGTCGGACAGTTTCCATCGGAAATTCCGACCGTGTGTACGCCGCATAAGAGTTTCATTTTGTATGCAATCAGGCAGGCCCTTGCACTACATGGTTTTGGTAAATCTGAAGACAAAAATCTGCAGAAAATCTAATAGTGTGTATGGGGTCAGTAAAGTTCATGTGGATGTAAAGGCAGGAGTCCCAATACTTTTGACAATCTCTCTCTCTCTCTCTCTCTCTCTCTCTCTCTCTCTCTCTCTCTCTCTCTCTCTCTCTCTCTCTCTCTCTCTCTCTCTCTCTCTCTCTCTCTATATATATAGTATTATATTATAACATATTATATTGTATTATATTATTTACAGAATATATAATAATAATACAATAAGAAGCAGTATTATTATTATTATTATTACTACTATTATTATTTAAAAAAAATATTTGTGTGATACACAGTCATAGGAAAGGCCTAATAAATATTCCGTATAAGGTTCTTCGGTCCTGCATGCACAGAGCTGTATCCATATAATGACAATAAAAGGAAACATATAGTTAACACAGCAGGTCTAATAACCTCTCTTGCAGCCTCTTGTTATAAATCACCAGCCCACTGGGCCCTTGTACATCCTCTGCTGAGGGGCCAGGAGGATGCAGCAATATCTGAAAGTCTGTCACCCGAGCAGCGAGCTGTCACCCCAGGGAGAAGGTGACATTATTGCATTATAACATAAACTGCAAACAGACCGTCTTAACTTAGACCAGCAGAGACATCTGGGACGCGTTACGCGCTGATTTAATGAGCGCTGTGACTCCCCACTTGACATCAGTAATACTAAATCACCATGTACAAGACACAAAGCCTTATTTCCTGAGCCATTAATAATACACCAAATATTCTGTTTAAATAACTGGGATGAGACATGTATCATGAGGATCATTTTCTCTGTTCCCGCTCTCGGGGGAGGTGAAGAGGCGTTCAGACGATAGAACGCAATCTCTGGGGACGTGGAGATGCACACAATGTGCTAAGTGTCACATAAAACACGATAGATAGATAGATAGATAGAACGATAGATAGATAGATCGATAGATAGATCGATAGATAGATCGATAGATAGATCGATAGATAGATACGTAGATAGATAGATAGATAGATACTCCCCCAACACACAACCTCTACCCATAAGGATATACAGTGCCTTAAAAAAGTATTCAAACCCCTTGAAATTTTCAACATATTTTCATGTTACAACCAAAAACGTAAATGTATTTTATGTCATAGACCAGTGGTCTCCAAACTGCGGCCCGGGGGCCGACACCAACGATGGGACACTGTTCCACCTACTGACACCATCAATAAGGCACTATTCTTCTTCTTCTGAATGAATGAATGATTTGTATAGCGCTGCAAATGCGAACTGAATCGCCTCAAGGCGCTTGTCTGCCCTTGTTGTCCTGCTATATTAGAAGAGGTGGGTCTTGAGTTTTTTCCTGAAGGCCTGATGGTTTTCTTCCAAGCGGACATGGGCG
>CM053038.1:69384719-69588625 GCA_028564925.1 Lithobates sylvaticus
ATACGAGGAAAAAGGAATGGAAAAGAAGAAAAGATGAAAAGAAGAGAAGGGGAAAAAAGGAAATGGAAAGGAAAAAAGAACATAAGAAGAGAAGAAGGAATTACTGGGTTTGTGGTTAGGAGTACCTAGTACAGTCACTTAGTTTGGTTAATAGTTAAAAATATTTATTACTCAAGAACATCAGATACAACAAACAAGTTTCAGGGGGGGCTTAAGTGTTTTCCTGACACCAAGAGCTAAAAAGTTGACAAGGGAGGAAGCTTCAGCACACAGCGTGTGATTGACAGCCTCAGCTCTGTTCCTGTTTGCTGTGTGAAGGGATGCATGTCTCATGCCTCCAATCAGCTCTTAGAGCTCTTGTACAGTTTGTAACTTCAGCTCCCCACCCCTTGGTTTGTCAGTCTGTGAAAAATCCTTTTCATCTCTGAGTCTTACAGGTGGGAGATATAGAGGATGTACAGGTTAGGTAGCTGCAGATAAACAGGTACAACGTACGTAGGAGGATTTGTTTAATCTCTGTATCACCTGAGGCCAGTGACTTCACTGGGTATATGGAATGGTTTACAACCTCTTTAAGACCTATTGTCAGTGTATACCCAGGGTGAAGGGAAGAAAAAAGAGAAACAAGGATGTGATGGACCCAACCAGGACAAGGGGTTTTTGAGGGGACTGCAGGGTAGCCTCTTGCCTACTGACTATGGTCCCTGACATTTGAGGGGGCTATGAGCATTCATGAAGATACCCTGTTATATAATGCAAGATTACAGTTAAGGAAGCCATGATAGTCTCTGCCCAATTGAAACTTAGTGAGAGAATGGAAATGAAAAGAAAGCTGGTTAATGAGATTTGGACAGCCCTGGGTCTTGAATGATGGAGAGCTGTTGCCGAACAGTCTGTGGTTGGCACTCCCTGACTAATCAAAGCTGTCTGGGTGCCTGGCTGTTGATTAGTTTACTGTTAATTAGACCACTGTTAGCTGTTCATTAGATGTACTGTTAGATGTACTGATGCTATTACTGTTTAACGTTTGCATTGTTTAGGATAATGTGATCAAGTTTTTATCTGAATTTGTGTGGTATAAATTCTGTGTGAATTTACAATGAAGAGAGTTCCAGTTTGCACCTAAACTAGTGTCATCTAGTTCTTGGGTGCAATTCTCAGCTATAATACCTGGTTCCTGAGTGGAGGAAGCTGTATCTTGGTGGAGGCACCCAGGCGGAAAGGAAGAAGGGAAGAAAACAAGGAAAATGGAAGGGAGAAAAGAAAGAGAACATGGCAAGAAAAAAGGAAGAAAAGAATAGAATAGAGTTCCAGTTTGCACCTAAGCTAGTGTCATCTAGTTCTTGCGTGCAATTATCAGCTTTAATACCTGGTTCCTGAGTGGAGGAAGCTGTATCTTGGTGGAGGCACCCAGTCAGAAAGGAAGAAGGGAAGATAACAAGGAGAAGGGAAGGGAAAAAAGAAAGGGAATATGGCAAGAAAAAAGGAAGAAAAGAATAGAGTTCCAGTTTGCACCTAAGCTAGTGTCATCTAGTTCTTGCGTGCAATTCTCAGCTATAATACCTGGTTGCTGAGTGGAGGAAGCTGTATCTTGGCGGAGGCACCCAGGCAGGAAAGGAAAAAAGGAAGAAAACAAGGAAAAGGGAAGGGAAAAAAGAAAGGGAATATGACAAGAAAGAAGGAAGAAGAAAGCAGAACAATGAAAGAAACAATGGGAAATAAGGGAAGAAAGTAAATACTATGATGAATAATGATAATAACAATCATCATCATCATCTTCATCATATTAATCAAAATAATAATTTTCCATCAGTAGTATTCCTATAGTAAGGTTTGAGGGAAGCAGCTCTGGTGGTCAGTTGTGGTTACTTAATCGCTTGCCATTTGGCCACGACCCGCAGCGATCCGATGCGAGTGCGTCGGGCTCCCACGATCGCTCGTGACAGAGCGAGAATCGGGATCTGTGTGTGTAAACACACAGATCCCAGGTTCTTTCAGGGGAAAGGAGACAGATCATGTGTTCATACTAAGTATGAACACCGATCTCTGTCTCCTCCTAGACAGTCCCATCCCCCTACTATTAGAAACACACATAGGGAACACAGTTTAACCCTGCATCGCCCCCTAGTGTTAACCCCTTCCCTGCCAGTGACATTTACACAGTAATCGATGCATTTTTATAGCACTGATAGCTGTATAATTGTCAATAAAAATGTGTCAAAAGTGTCCGATGTGTCCGCCATAATGTCGCAGTCCCGATAAAAATCGCAGATCGCCGCCATTACTAGTAAAACAAAGAATAATAAAAATTTAACTTTTGAGCAAATCAATCAATATATGCTTATTGCTAATTTTTTTTTTTACCAAAAATATGTACAAGAAAACATACCAGCCTAAACTGAGGAATAGTTTTTTTGATAAAAAATGTGGGATATTTATTATAGCAAAAAGTTAAAGATATTGTGTTTTATTCAAAATTTGCACTCTTCTTTTGTTTATAGCGCAAAAAAAAAAACAAAAAACGCAGAGGCCATCAAATACCACCAAAAGAAAGCTCTATTTGTGGGGAAAAGAGGACGTCAATTGTGTTTGGGTACATTGTCGCACGACCACGAAACTGTCAGTTAAAGTGACGCAGTGCCGAATTGCAAAAAATGGCCTGGTCATTAAGCAGCAAAATCTTTCAGGGCTGAAGCGGTTAAAGGAGTTGTAAAGTTGGAAGGATTGTTATCTTAATGCATTCTATGCATTAAGATAGAAATACCTTCTGTGTGTAGCAGCTGCCCCAGCACCCCCTCCTATTTACCTAAGCCCCCTCTCTGTCCAGCGATGTCCACAAGTCCCTCAACCAATCTGATTGGTTGAGACACAGCATCGGCGCCATTGGATCCCGCTGCTGTCAATCAAAGTCAGTTAGCCAATCAGGAGAGAGAGGGAATGGGGCCGAATGGCAGCTCCGTGTCTAAATGGACACACAGAGCTTCTGCGTGGCTCGGGTGCCCCCATAGCAAGCGGCTTGCTGTGGGGGCACTCAACAGGAGGGAGGGACCAGGAGCAGTGAAGAGTTAACCGAGAAGAGGAGGATCCAAGCTGCCATGGGCAAAACCATTACACAGAGCAGGGCCTGCATTTGGCATGAACAAATATGTCTGCCATATGTGTTTATCCGATTGCCCTCTATGCAAAAGTTTTACAGACTTACCAACATTATGGTAGGACCCTGGGGCATTGTTAATCTTGCCTGTGGTTCGCAGTTTGTCCGTTCAAATTCATACTGAGCGTGCCTAAATCGCACCCACATTACAGGTTGGTCCTGTCCAGACCCCATCTCTAAATACATGGGGACCACCCATCACACCCATTTTAAGGGTTAGTCACACCGAGACACCACCTTCAAATATGGGAGGCCCTCTCACTATTGTCCTTATCCCCAAAACGTTGTATGTCTTTTTGAGTTACTATGCATGTGCAATAACTCAAAAATGTTTTATGCCTTGATCCTGGGACATGGCACTGGACACAGCATTGGTGGAAGAGGCCAAGATGTGGGACTGTCCCAGCAAATCCAGGACAGTTGGTATCTATAAGTTATGAACACACTATAAGGCTATTTACAATAGATCATGCATATATTTACAAGGATAAACCTTGCCCCAGTTCCCTGTAAGAATTCCCTTCGAAGCACAGTAGAAAGCCTCATCTTCTTCACTTCATTAGCCAGAGAAGTCAATGTTTTTGAACGGGTTAAAAAAGCGGAAAATACTTGAATCCGTTCCATTTTAATTAGACGTTTGCGTCCTGCCAGCAAAGCGTTTCCCTGCGTCCTCTCAGGCGCTTCTGTTATGTTGTTTGATTTTTGCTAATGGAGTAAAATTAGGTCTACAACAAGCAACCATGGCGAATGCCCTCCACCATCTAATTACCAACGACACACTTTGAACTTCACGCCGCCTTCTTGAACAACATTCAGCGCCATCTGATTGACTATTCATCAGTCATGATGTGTGAATAAGTTATTAACTGTCATTATTCAACTATACGCAGACAAGTGGGGGGCAATTGTGTCTGAGCCCCTGAGGTCAGAGGCCCCCAACCATGTCTAGCGCCGCCTCCTATTTTCCAGCTGTGAGTTTTTTTCGTTTTTTTACTTTCCGTGTAGGCAAAAAATAAAATGTCTCTGTCACGTTTTTCCTTTTATCTTTGGTCTGAGCCTTAAGAAGGATTGTTGTGGTAATTTATTTACTACTATTACTATGTACCCCCTCATTTACATAGACGGGGGGCCTCTTTGTTAAAGGGGGATTCTAGATTCCAATAAACCTCCACCCACAGACCCCCACAAACACTGGTCAGGGTTGTGGGGAAGAGGCCCTTGTCCCCATAATTATGGGGACAAGGTGCTTTTGGGGGGGCAGAGCACCCCCCATGTTAAGGGCATATGGCCTGTTATGGTTCAGGAGGGGATGGATGAGCGCCCCCTCACACCTCCTGAACCATACCAGGCCACATGCCCTTTTCCTGACCTGCCAGACCGCATGCTCAGATAAGGGTCTGGTATGGATTTTGGGGGGACCCCACGCCATTTAAAAAAAAATGTTGGCGTGGGGTTCCCCTCAAAATCCATACCAGACCTGAAGGGCCTGGTATAGATTGGGGGGGCTCCACGCCATTTTTTCTTCATTTTTATTGCTGCCATTTTTTTCATTACTTTCAGCTGTCAGCAGGGAAGCTTGCTGACAGCTGATGACTCATCGGTTGTTAAGGACACGGCGGCTGCTCACTCCTTAACAACCAGGTTGTTTACTGGTTGTTAAGGATACCGGTGGCCAGGGGCGTTGCTAGGTCTACAAAAGATCTGGGGCTAGAGCCCATAGCAGCGTAGTATAGAAAGTCATGCGCTTGGGCGGGCATACACATGTATATAATATATACGTGTGTGTGTGTATATATCTCTAGAGGGCCCCCACTTACATCAGGGTCCCCTAAGAGCCCCCCTTACATCAGGGTCCCAGAGAGCCCCCACTTACATCAGGGTCCTCAGAAAGCCCCCCTCCTTACATCAGGGTCCCCAGAGAAACCCCACTTACATCAGGGTCCCCAGAGAGCCCCCACTTACATCAGGGTCCCCCGAGAGCCCCCACTTACATTAGGATCCCCAGAGAGCCCCCCCCATTACATCAGGATCCCCAGAGAGCTCCCTCCTTACATCAGGGTCCCCAAGAGCCTCCCCTTACATCAGTGTCCCCCGAGAGCCCCCCCTTACATCAGGGTTCCCAGAGAGCCCCCCTAACATTAGGGTGCCCAGAGAGCCTCCCACTTAAATCAGGGTCCCCAGAGAGCCTCCCCCTTGCATCAGGGTCCCCAGAGAGCTTCCCACTTAAATCAGGGTCCCCAGAGAGCCTCCCCCTTGCATCAGGGTCCCAAGAGAGCCTCCTACTTAAATCAGGGTCCCCAGAGAGCTTCCCACTTAAATCAGGGTCCCCAGAGAGCCTACCCCTTAAAATCAGGGTCCCCAGAGTGCCCCCACTTACATCAGGGTCCCCAGAGAGCCTCCCCTCCCCTTGGGGACACCTGCAGAGATATTCGGGGCTATAGCCCCAAAAGCCACCCCCTAGTGATGCCACTCCCGGTGGCTGCCGGTTCCTTAAATATGCCATGTTGTGAATTGACTTTCACTCCTGTTTTATTCTGTATTTACTGAGGGATTTTGCTTTATAGGTAAATACTGCATAAAGCAGTGGTGAATTGACATATACAGGATTGTATGCGGTATTTGTGAAAACACCTAAATACCACATCTGATCTGGTTCTGTGAATGGAGCCCATTGTCTGACTAGGTAGATTAGACCATCTCCATAAAGACATGGTTTTACCAGCCTGTGCAATCTCCAAAAAAAATGGCTTGACCAGTTTGGACATCCCCGTAAAGACATGGTTTCACCAGTCTGGACCAACTCCATAAAGACATGGCTTCACCAGTATATATAAAGGTTATAAATCCCAATACGCTTGTATCCATCCTTTTATAATCTTAGATATATTTCATAAAATAAAAATAATAATAAACATAATAATATTATTATAATAATAATTTTTCCCGCGGATTGTCCGCCGGAGAAGTCCGGCGTGTGTGGGCAAGTCCACCATACAAATCCCATATAAAAAGCTCCCTTGTTGGATCCTGTTTAACCCCTTAAAGTCAAACTGTGCCTTTAAATTGATATACATATGATATGATATAATTGATATACAGATTTCATAGACTATATATCCATGTTTTCATTACTCAGTTTGCCATATTAATGGGACGGAAGGAAAGAACGCATAATAAATTGATGGCTATTAATATGAATCATTAGGTGTTGGTGGTAAACAACATAAGAGGACACAATAAAAAATAAAAAAATAAAATTAATTATTTATTTATTTATGTAGGTTTGTATTTATTTAATTAACAAATATATACAGTACACACACCGGCCACTTTATTAGGTACACCTGTTCGATTGTTTGGTAACACGAATTGCTAATCAGCCAATCACACGGCAGCAACTCAATGCATTTCGGCATCTAGACTGGTGAAAACCGAGCATCAGAATGGGGAAGAAATGGGATTGACGGTGGGGCAATGCCAGGGAAATGCCTTGTTTGCTTAGAGTTTTGCGCCTCCGTGACACGATCGCCAGGAGACCGGCGGACACCGAGTCTGCCAGTCCCGCAGGCACGGTCACGCTGTACAACAGCACACGCACGTGTCCCTGCTATCCCCACCTCTTAAAGGGGGCGTACAGGTACGCCCATTTTCCCACTGCTGCCATTGTGCCGATGTATATCGGAGTGCGGCGGTCGGCAAATGGTTTAAGAGAGTGGTCTGCATGCTTGTTCTGGGTTGTTGACACAGAAATAACTGAAACCGAAGGATGAGTAGGACAGCCAGGTATCTGTAGTGTTCTGTTTTCTTCTATCCATAAATTACAGTTGGGGAAATGCTGGCTGTATTAACCACTTTAAGGCCCCTTTCACACTGGGGCGGTTTTCAGGCGGTACAGCGCTAAAAATAGCGCCTGTACACCGCCTGAAAAAACCGGCCCCATTCACTCCAGTGTGAAAGCCGGCGGGCTTTCACACTGGAGCGGTGCGCTAGCAGGACGGTAAAAAAAGTCCTGCTAGCTGCATCTTTGGAGCGGTGTAGGAGCGGTGTATTTACCGCTCCTATACCGCTCGTTCCCATTGAAATCAATGGGAAACCGCGGGGATACCGCCCGCAAACCGCCGCTGCAGCGGCGCTTTGCGGAGGTTTTTAACCCTTTTGCGGCCGCTAGCGGGGGTTAAAACCACCCCGCTAGCGGCCGCATACCGCGGGTAAAACGAAGGTAAAGCAGCGCTAAATATAGCGCTGCTTTACCGTCGCCGCCCCGCACCGCCCCAGTGTGAAAGGGGCCTAATACCGGGCACCGTATTTATCGGCGTATAACACGCACTTTTTCCCCCCTTAAAATCGGGGGAAAGTCGTGGGTGCGTGTTATACGCCAATACCCCCCAAAAAAATGACAAAAATGGCAAGCGCCGCGGAAAAATAGCGAGCGCTGCCGAAAAAACCCAAAGCGGCGGCGGAATAGACCGAGCAGACTGTTCGGCTCTGCTCGTAGTCTCTCTTCCCTGCGCTTGCTCCGGAAACAGCAGGGAGGCGGGACCGCGAGCGGAGCTGAACAGTCGGCTCGGCCTTTTCCGGGAGTGCTTCGGTCTTTTTCGGCCGCGATTCGGGCTTTTTCGGCGGCGCACGTGACAGAGAGTCTCGGCGGCGGCAAATTTAAACCCGGACCGGACTTCTAATGACGCTGGCAAGATACAAAGAAACTGGGCATGGCTGCAATGACGCTGGGCAAGCTGCAATGATGCTGGGCAAGCTGCAAATGACGCTGGGCAAGCTGCAATGACGCTGGGCAAGGCTGCAATGACGCTGGGCAAGGCTGCAATGACGCTGGGCAAGGCTGCAATGACGCTGGGCAAGGCTGCAATGACGCTGGGCAAGCTGCAATGACGCTGGGCAAGCTGCAATGACGCTGGGCAAGGCTGCAAATGACGCTGGGCAAGCTGCAAATGACGCTGGGCAAGCTGCAATGACGCTTAAATGTAAGTTTTTTTTTTTTTCCCTAAACTTCCCTCCTAAAACTTTTTTTCCTTAAAATGCCCTCCTAAACTTGGGGTGCGTGTTATACGCCGGTGCGTGTTATACGCCAATAAATACGGTATACACCTTCCTGCCCAGACCAATTTTCAGCTTTCAGCGCTGTCGCACTTTGAATGACAATTGCGCCGTCATACAACACTGTACCCAAACTAAATTTGTATCATTTTTTTCCCACAGCTTTCTTTTGGTGGTATTTGATCAACTCTGAGATTTTTATTTTCTGCTAATCAAATAAAAAAAGGCAGAAAATTTTGAAAAAAAAAAATGTTTTTTGTTTCAGTTTCAAAACTTTGTAAATAAGTAAGTTTTCTCCTTCACTGATGAGCACTGATGGGGCTGCACTGATGGGCACTGAAAAGGCGGCACTGATAGGCACTGATGAGGTGGCACCAATGAAGTGACACTGATGAGGTGGCATTGATGGCCACTGATATGTGGCACTGATAGGCGGCACTGATGGGCACTGATAGGTGGCACCGATGGGCGACACGGATGGGCACTGATAGATGGCAAAACTTGGCACTGATAGGTGGCACGGATTGTCACGGATTGGCACGGATTGGCAGGGTTAAATCCAATTGAGAATCTGTGGCAAGACTTGAAAATTGCTGTTCACAGACGCCCTCCCGCCAATCTGACGGAGCTTGAGATATTTTGCAAAGAAGAATCGACAAAAATGTCCCTCTCTAGATGTGAAAAGCTGGTAGAGACATCCCCAAAAAGACTTGTAGCTGTAATTGCAGTGAAAGGAGGTTCTACAAAGTATTGACTCCGGGGGGCGCCATACAAATGTACCCCACACTTTTCACATATTTATTTGTAAATAATGTTGAAAACCATTTATCATTTTCCTTCCACTTCACAATTATGTGCCACTTTGTGTTGGTCTATCACATAAAATCCCAATAAAATACATTTACGTTTTTGGTTGTAACATGACAAAATGTGAAACATTTCAAGGGGTATGAATACTTTTCTGTATATTTATATCTGGGGGATTTGGTGAAATTTCTCTAACAGTAAAATAGGTCATTTAGTGGCAAAATAAATTTTGCCGCAATCTCGCCCATCCCGAGAAGTCGGCGGCTCCTGGGACGAGGCGTGCTGCGGCACTGATGGATCCGCCCCCTCCCCCCCCCCCCCCCCCCGGGGATCATATTATAGAGGAATTTATTGTTTAATTGGATTGGTGATGAAGACGCACAAAGTACAATACTTCCCAAGAAAATCCAAAAGACAAATATTACTCCAGATCAAAGAACATTAATCTGCTTAACAATGATACCCGGACCGCACTGCGATTTATTAAGCTCGACATTTCAACCCATAATGATTTAATTTTTTTTTTTTCCCAGGGATTACCTTCTGTGGAAACAGGATGTCATTTGTGTAATCCCCCCATTTAAAGAGAAAACGCTTAATGGGACTTCCAACATGCTGGAATGAAAATTACAGTTTTCATAATAACTCTATGGAGGAAATCGCATTTAACGCTTTAATACCGAAGGAAAATCAATCCTTAACACTTGATACGTTTCATGGGCTCCTTGGTCATGTGATCATGTGATCCGTCGCCCCTTCCAACCGGCTCCTTACCATTACTGATCAGGAGCTGGGGATGACAGTGCAGTCACAGGACAGGGGGGGAGGGGAGGGCACAACGGAGCGCAAAACAGTGACACATACCGCAGGAATTAGACAGAAACGCCGACCGCGTTCCTCTGTGATTCAGGTGTGAACCAATTCATGCTAATGTGTATGCCGAGATCGTGGTGAAAATTAGTCCTGAGTGAACACTCAGTGAATCTATGTGAATTGCCCTGTAATTGATTTTTTGCGCAGCAGTCCTTCAGCCATTCCGTTGCTTGTGGATTGCCCTGTAACTGTTTTTTGTGCAGCAGTCTTTCAGCCAAGCTGTTGCTTGTGGATTGCCCTGTATTTGTTTTTTGCGCAGCAGTCCTTCAGCCATGCTGTTGCTTGTGGATTGCCCTGTAGTTGGTTTTTGTGCAGCAGTCCTTCAGCCATGCTGTTGCCCTGTAATAGATTTTTTGCGCAGCAGTCCTTCAGCCATTCCGTTGCTTGTGGATTGCCCTGTAGTTGGTTTTTGTGCAGCAGTCCTTCAGCCAAGCTGTTGCTTGTGGATTGCCCTGTATTTGTTTTTTGCGCAGCAGTCCTTCAGCCAAGCTGTTGCTTGTGGACTGCCCTGTAGTTGGTTTTTGCGCAGCAGTCCTTCAGCCAAGCTGTTGCCCTGTAATAGATTTTTTGAGCAGCAGTCCTTCAGCCATTCCGTTGCTTGTGGATTGCCCTGTAATTGATTTTGTGAGCGATAGTCCTTCAGCCATGTTGTTGCTTGTGGGTTGCCCTGTAATTGATTTATTTGTGCGGCAGTCCTTCAGCCATGCTGTTGCTTTTGCTTTTCCCTGTAATTTATTTTTGTGCAGCAGTCCTTCAGCCATGCCGTTGCTTGTGGATTGCCCTGTAATTGATTTTGTGAGCAACAGTCCTTCAGCCATGTTGTTGCTTGTGGGTTGCCCTGTAATTGATTTATTTGTGCAGCAGTCCTTCAGTCAAGCTGTTGCTTGTGGATTGCCCTATAATTTATTACTGTGCGGCAGTCCTTCAGCCATGCTGTTGCTTGTGGATTGCCCTGTAGTTGATTTTTGTGCGGCAGTCCTTCAGCCATGCAGTTGCTTGTGGATTGCCCTGTAGTTGATTTTTGTGCGGCAGTCCTTCAGCCATGCGGTTTCTTGCGCTGGCAGATGTGCAGAATGTCAGTTGTTGTTGAAACTTTCGGCTCTGCAGACAAAACCTGCGATCTTCTCCCCTGTTATCCTGTCGGAGTGGGTTGTGCGCTCCTCTGCGCAATGATATTTTTGTCTCACTACATTATTAATCTCTCCATAAAACAATAATGTCTCCAGCGCCTTGTGATCTGGGGGATGTGCGCTCCCAGCCCGCGGCTCCACCTGTATTTCTCTGCTAATAGTCGGCTGACATCTCAGCGCATCTCTGGCGTCCCGTGTAATGCGCTCAGACAGGCGCCTTTCTTTTTTTTTCTTCTTCTCTTTCTTGCAAAGCCAAACGCATCAATGCGGAGTGCAGGTCGTTTCAAGAGAGCGAAGATGAAAATGTTTTATTTGTTTGCCCATCTGCCTTTCCAAATCTGCTAAATAATTCATTTTCTTCTTTCCCAGATTAAACGCCGGCTGATTCGGCGGATACAATTACAGGCTGTCCTCGCTCCCGAAGTGTTAAACACCTGTTTAAACAGAAGCGCTCCCTGTTCTCATGATGGGACCCGCGATAAGGACCCAGAAATGCGGAGGGATCATCCAAAGGGCCCGGGCTCCGGCCCGGCGGGTCCGGCTCTCCAATACAAACTTTGGAAGCGGCGGCGCTGTTTGCTTTGGATTTGTTTAATGTTTTTACTGTTTTTTATGACCAATGCTAAATAATTCCATTCTTTCTGTTTATTATAACTCTTTTTTTCTTTATTTTTAGATGGAGTGCTGAGGGGGTCAGATCTAATCGTAGCGCACCCCCCTAAAGAGCTGCTGGTGAATTTTGTCCTATTTCTAGTACAAATTCCTTTTTTAATGAAATGCAACAAATTCGGAAATATCCGAATTAACGAAAACCTGTTTTTTTAGAAATTTGAATATTCGAAAATTTGGAAATGTGAAAGTTCGAGAAAATTCTAAAATTCTAAATTTTTAAAATTCGAAAATCCAGAAATTCGAAAATAAGAATGAAAATCCGAAAAGTCAGATGAAGAAAAATGTGAAAATAAGAACGAAAATCCGAATTAACGAAAAACCCATTTAACAAATTTTTACGAATATTCAGAAATTCAAATATTGGAAAATCCGAATATTCCGAAATTCGAAACAAAAATCTGAATTAACGAAAAACCCATTTTAACTAATTTTTACGAATATTCAGAAATTCGAATATTCGAAAATTTGAAAATTCGAAAGTTCGAAAATTCTAAAATTCTACATTTTGAAAATTCGAAAATACGTAAATTCAAAAATTCTGAAATTCAAAAATGTGAAAATAAGAGCTAATATCCAAATTAACGAAAACCCGTTTCTAAATTAACAAACTTTTCCGAATATTCCGAAATTCGAATATTCGAAAATTTGGAAAATTGAAAGTTCGAAAATAAGTATGAAAATCCGAAAATTCAGATGAAGAAAAATGTGAAAATAAGAACGAAAATCCGAATTAACGAAAAACCTATTTAACAAATTTTTACGAATATTCAGAAATTCAAATATTGGAAAATTTGGAAATTTGAAAGTTCGAAAAAAAATCAAAAATTCTACATTTTTAAAATTCGAAAATCCGGAAATTCGAAAAAAAGAAATGAAAATCCGAAAATTCAGATAAAGAAAAATGTGAAAATAAGAACGAAAATCCGAATTAACGAAAAACCCATTTAACAAATTTTTACGAATATTCAGAAATTCAAATATTAGAAAATTTGGAAATGTGAAAGTTCGAAAAAATTCAAAAATTCTAAATTTTTAATATTCGAAAATCTGGAAAAATGTGAAAATAAGAACGAAAATCCGAATCAACGAAAAACGCGAAAATAAGAACGAAAATCTGAATTAACGAAAACCCGTTTAACTAATTATTACGAATATTCAGAAATTTGAATATTTGAAAATTTGGAAGGGGCGGCGCTGTTTGGTTTGGATTTGGATTTGTTGGTTTAATGTTTTTACAGTTTTTTTATGACCAATGCTAAATAATTCCATTCTTTCTGTTTATTATAACTCTAATCATAGCGCACCCCCCTAAAGAGCTGCTGGTGAATTTTGTCCTATTTCTAGTTTCCAAATTAGTTTTTTAATGAAATGCAACAAATTTGGAAATATCCGAATTAACGAAAACCCATTTAACAAACCTTTCCGAATATTCAGAAATTTGAATATTCGAAAATTTGGAAATGTGAAAGTTCGAAAAAATTCTAAAATTCTAAATTTTTAAAATTCGAAAATCCAGAAATTCGAAAATTAGAATGAAAATCCGAAAATTCAGATGAAGAAAAATGTGAAAATAAGAAAGAAAATCCGATTTAACGAAAAACCCATTTAACAAATTTTTACGAATATTTAGAAATTCAAATATTCGAAAATTTGGAAATTTGAAAGTTCGAAAAAAATTCTAAAATTCTAAATTTTTAAAATTCGAAAAATCCGGAAATTCGAAAAAAAAAATGAAAATCCAAAAATTCAAGAAAACAAAAATGCAAAAATAAGAACGAAAATCCAAATTAAATAATTTTTTTACGAATATTCAGAAATTCGAATATTCTACAAATTTGGAAATTCGAAGGTTCGAAAAAATAAAAAAATTTGAAATTTTGAAAGTTCAAAATTGGAAAATTCAAAAATTCGAAAATAAGAAAGAAAATCCCAAAATTCTGAAGAATAAAAATGCGAAAATAAGAACGGAAATCCGAAAATTCAAAAACCTGAAAATTCGAAAATCTGAAATAATAACTAACTAATAATAACCTAACTATTACTAAACTATTAAATTATAGGTATTGGAATTTCCTTTCAAATTTGTCCGTTAGTGAATGTAACGAGTACAAATTTATCCAAAGTTAAGAATTATCCAAAATAACAAATGCTGTATCTGAATGAATGGAACGTAACAAATGACTTTTTATTATTTATCATTAATTTGTTCTGTTCCATTTGTTTAGATACAGCATTCGTTATCTCTGATAATTCGTAACTTAAGATAAATTCGTATTCGTTCACTAACAGCCAAATTTGAAAGGAAATTCCAATACCTATAATTTAATAGTTAGTTATTATTAATTAGTTGGTTATTATTTAGAATTTTCGAATTTCCGAATCTTCAAATTTTCAAATTTCTGAATTTTCGGATCTCTGAATTTTCGAATTTTTGATGAATTTGTTGAATTTCCGAAAGAAATAAATAACAAATGAAATGAAAACTAACAAATTTTTCGGCAGTGCACATGTCTACCTTTTTCCCCGCTTGGGGCACGCACAGCCAAGCACATTTTCTTCACTCTTGTACTGGCTCAAAAGAACAGTTTAGTCATTTCTTTTAGGGTTTTTATTGGGAACTTTGAACTTGGATGGGGTGAGGGAACAAAAGACACCCCAGAACTGAAGAAATGAACATGATGAGGACAGAATTAACTTGCTGAACTGTTCCAAAATGTCCCATAGAATCTCTAATGATGATGGTGACAATGAATCCTCTCAGACAACCTCCCCGGCCGACACCAGGGACCGGCCTCTCAGAAGTAGACCCCTCTACGGAACAGGAGGGTGCGAGGCCTGGTGATGTTTGCAGCCTGTTACCTCTGAGGGTGTTGCAGGTGCAGCCTGTTAACTCATGAGGAAGGGGGTGCACATAGACTACCTACATTACCAAAAGTATTGGGACACCTGCCTTTACACACACATGAACTTTATTGGCATCCCAGTCTTAGTCCGTAGGGTTCAATATTGAGTTGGCCCACCCTTTGCAGCTATAACAGATTCAACTCTTCTGGGAAGTATGTCCACAGAGTTTAGGAGTGTGTCTATGGGAATGTTTGACCATTCTTCCAGAAGAGCATTTGTGAGGTCAGGCACTGATGTGGACAAGAAGCCCTGGCTCCCAGTCTCCGCTCTAATTCATGCCAAAGGTGTTCTATTGAGCTGAGGTCACGACTCACTCATCCATGTCTTTATGGACCTTGCTTTATGCACTGGTGTGCATTCATGTTGGAACAGGAAGGGGCCAACCAGGGGCATAACTAGAAATCACAGGGCCCCATAGCAAAATGTTGCATGCCCCCCCCCCCACCACCACAAAAAAAAAAAAGAACTAATGCCATTGAACAACAGATTACCACACTCATGTGGCATAGTACCCAGGCAACAGCTTAATTTCGAACAACAAAGTATGCAGTATACTGTATGCAGCCCCTGAAGGACACACATGCATACCCCCATCAGTAAAGACCCCCCAGCAGTACAGACACCCCACAGCATTACAGACCCCACCTCAGTGCAGACACCCCCCCTCAGTGCAGGACCCCCCCTAGCAGTACAGACACCCCCCAGTGCAGACCACCCCCCCCTCAGTACAGACACCCCCTCAGTACAGACACCCTCCCAGTGCAGTCCTCCCCAACATTGAATGAATGAATGAATGAATGAATGACTTGTATAGCGCAACCTATGCGAACTGAATCGCCTCAGGGTGCTTTTTTGCCACTGGTGTCCATCTGTGGTATAGTGCGGTCCTTGCCCTGTGGGGTCCTGACACGCTTACAAACACATACAACATACACATATTTGGCCAATTTTATCGACAGGATCTAATTAACCTACCAGCATGTCTTTGGAGTGTGGGAGGAAACCGGAGTACCCGGAGGAAACCCACGCAAGCACAGGGAGAACATGCAAACTCCAGGCAGGTGTCATGGTCGGGATTTGAACCAGCGACCCTATTACTGCTAGGTGAAAGTGCTAACCACTACACCACTGTGCTGCCCACATTACAGACCCCCCTTCAGTGCAGACCCCCCTCAGTAGTACAGAACCCCCCCAGTAGTACAGACCCCCCCAGTAGTACAGACACCCCCCTAGTGCAGACACCCCCCCTCAGTACAGACCCCCCAACCAAGTGGAGACCCCCCACCCAAGTGCAGACCCCCCCATCAGTACAGACACCCCCACCTCAGTACAGACCCCCACCCAAGTTCAGACCCCCCCATCAGTACAGACACCCCCCACCTCAGTGCAGACCCCCATCAGTAGAGACACCACCCGACCTCAGTGCAGACCCCCATCAGTACAGACACCCCTGACCTCAGTGCAGTCCCTCATCAGTACAGACACCCCCCAGCCAGGTGCAGACCCCCCATCAGTACAGACGCCCCCCACCTCAGTGCAGACCCCCTTAGTACAGAACCCACCGCCATTACAGACCCCAAATCCAAGTGCAGACCCCCCATCAGTACAGACGCCCCCCCACCTCAGTGCAGACCCCCTTAGTACAGACACCCACCCCAATTACAGACCCCCCATCCAAGTGCAGACCCCCCATCCAAGTGCAGACCCCCATCAGTACAGACGCCCCCAACCTCAGTGCAGACCCCCATCAGTACAGACACCCCCCACCTCAGTGCAGGCCCCCCCCATTACAGACCCCCCACCTCAGTGCAGACCCCCTTAGTACAGACACCCCTATTACAGACCCCCCATCAGTACAGACACCCCCCACCTCAGTGCAGACCCCCATCAGTAGACACCCCCTTAGTACAGACCCCCCACCCAAGTGCAGACCCCCTTAGTACAGACACCCCCCACCTCAGTGCAGACCCCCATCAGTAGACACCCCCTAGCAATGCAGACACCCCTTAGTACAGACACCCCCACCCATTACAGACCCCCCTCAGTGCAGACACCCCCGCATTACAGACCCCCCCGGGTAGTGTAAACCGCCCCCTGAGTAGTGCAGACCCCACAGAAGAAAAGACACCACCCCCTTTACATACCTCAGAACAGCGGCGTGTGTCCCTCGAGGCTCGAGCGCAGGCTCCTCCTCCTCTCTGGATGTAAACAGAGAGGAGGGGAGGCGGCTTCGGTCTGCGCCCCTGTGTCCCTCCAGCGCTCCAGTCCAGCATCTTCTATGCAGTGAGCGGCATTAGTGGTGCGGCTGACGCTACTCATGGGTGTCACCCCCACTAGCGGGTGTCACCCGGCGTGGCCCGCACCCATCTAGAAACGCCGCTCACCGGGCCCTTGATTGGCTGTGGGCCCCATAGCGACCGCGTGTGTCGCTATGGTGGTAGTTCCGCCACTGGGGCCAACTCCAAACTGTTCCCACAAAGTTGGGAGCATGAAATTGTCCAAAATGTCTGATGCCTTAAGAGTTCCCTTCACTGGAACTAAGGGGCCAAACCCAACCCCTGAAAAACAACCCCACACCATAATCCCCCCTCCACCAAATGATTTGGACCAGTGAACAAAGCAAGGTCCATAAAGACATGGATGAGAGAGTTTGGGTCCTGACCTAAACCTGATAGAACACCTTAGGGATGAATTAGAGTGGAGACTGTGAGCCAGGCCTTCACATCCAACATCTATGTCTGACCTCATAAATGCGCTTCTGGAAGAATGGTCAAACATTCCCATAGACACACTCCTAAACCTTGTGGATGGCCTTCCCAAAAGAGTTGAAGCTGTTATAGCTGCAAAGGGTGGGCCAACTCAATATCGAACCCTACGGACTGGAATGCCATTAAAGTTCATGTGTGTGTAAAGGCAGGCATCCCAATACTTTTGACAATATAGCATATACATAAATTTGACTTAAGTTATTTGCCTGCAGTCTACAGAAGTATAGACATTTTTCGCTCTGGGTGTGTCCAGCACCAGCTCTGGAGATTTTCCTACATAAGATAATTAGTAAGAATTAAGATCTTTTTGCGTAGTCAGCCATCTTGTAAATTTTTCCCCATCCCGTCCTCCTAGAACCATCAGTCATAATTGTATAATTGTTTACAGCAATTGACTCCGGGAGCAGAGACCATTGATTGTGTAATTTTGGAACCCGCCAGCCATAACTGATTGATTTATTTGGTAAACAATTTTAACACCCCGTGGAGGTTATTGAACAATTATTGGCCACACAAGCCGAGGGAAGGCGTCCTGGAGTAATTACAATTGATACGGTGGGCGAGGAATTGTTATTGTGCATTAAAGCACCGCGAACATACTGACGCCGAGGAAGGGAGATGTCCGGGGAGCGACGACAAGTCAATCGGGATCAGCTGTACACACTTCATTTATCCGCTAAACCTCGGCACTAGGCTTCTTCTACGCATCAGTGAAGGCCAATAACCGCAGAATCCTCGAAGTACGGCACAACACAAACTGATAAGCTGGCCTTACAATGAATCTCTATTAAAACGTTAAAGAGAAATGGCCAACCACTGGGACTACGCAAGAAGCTGCAGTCATTAATTATTATAAAATGTTGCTTGAATGTACACATTTAGGATTGATTTACTATAGGCAAATAGACTGTGCACTCTGAAAGAGCAATTGCTCCAGAGCTTAGTAAATCGGGGGAAGCTCTGCTGACCTCCATCATCCAATCAAGAGCAAGCAGAAATGCTGTTTTTTTTTCTTCCTTGCATGCGATTTGGTATTCTTTGCAAAGTGAAGCTTCATCTCATTTACTAAGCTCTGAAACAACTGCACTTTACAAAGTGCACAGTCTAGTTGCCTTTACTTAACCCCATTAACCACTTGCCGACCAGCCGCGGAAGTTTTACTGCGGCAGAATGGCACAGCTGGGCGAAACAACTTTATGTTACGTTGCTTCACCCTGTGGCCACTAGGGACTGCTCGCCCCCAGAGCCGATGCGAGTGGCCGGCAGGGGCGATGTCCACCGGGCTCCCGCGATCATTTGTGACACAGCGAGAACCGGGATCTGTGGCCACTAGGGGTGTGAGCGAGCGCCTGCTGCTTGCCCCCGGAGCCGATGTGAGTGCCCGGTAGGTGCGATGACCGCGGGGCTCCCGCGATCGCTCGTGACACACCGAGAACCGGGATCTGCTTGCCCCCAGAGCCGATGTGAGTGCCCGGTAGGCGCGATGACCGCCGAGCTCCCGCGATCGCTCGTGACACACCGATAATTGGGATCTGTGTGTGTAAACACACAGATCGCGGTTCTCTGAGGGGAGAAGAGACTGATCGTGTGTTTATACAAAGTATGAACAGCGACCTGTCATCTCCCCTAGACAGTCCCATCCCCCCCTTCAGTTAGAACACACACTAGGGAACAAATTTCATGTGCATGTAAAGGCAGGCGTCCAAATACTTTTGGTAACATAGTGTATCTTCAGCATAAAGAAGAACAAGAAGTCCTGGAAGTGATGGTTTGGCCACCACAGAACCCTGATCTCAAAATCATGGAGTCTATCTGGGATTGCAGAAGCAGCGAACATCCACAGAAGATCTGTAGTTAGTTCTCCAAGATGTTTATAACAACCTACCTGCCAAGTTCCTTCAAAAAACTGTGTGCAACTGTGTGCTGCTTTCAGAAAATGCCCCTGACCTGATCTCATCATTGTGCATCCATTGCAGATGCTTGTATGTTACAACACATACATCCCATACATCACATACATCCCATATATCACATACATCCCATACATCACTTACATCCCATACATCACATACATCACATACATCCCATACATCCCATACATCACATACATCCCATACATCACATACATCCCATACATCACTTACATCACATACATCCCATACATCACATACATCGCATACATCACATACAAGCACACGTGGGCTGGATGCGAGAGGTGGATCAGCAGGGATGAGTGTGCCAGGACAGGTAGATGTCTCATCTCTGCTTCCTTTCACCACTCTGCATATCATGCATATCATAGATGAGAAGAGGGTACAGCGGTGGGACAGATGAGCAGGAGGGTACAGTGGTGGGGCAGATCTGCAGGGAGGTACAGTGGTGGGGCAGATGTGCAGGGAGGTACAGAGGTGGAAGAAATGAGAAGGGGGGTTCAGCAGTGGGACAGAATAGCAGGGGGTTACAGTGGTGGGACAGATGAGCTGGGGGGGTTCAGTGTTGGGGCAGATGAGAAGGGGGTTCAGTGGTGGGACAAAAAAGCAGGGGGTAGAGCAGTGGGGCAGATGTGAAAGGAGGTGTATTGGTTGGACAGATAAGCGTGGTGTTACAGTGGTGGGGCAGGAGAGCAGGGGGGTACAGAGGTGAGACAGATGTGCAGGAGGTACATTGGTGGGGCAGATGAGAAAGCTGGTTACAGTGGTGGGGCAGATGAGCAGATGGTTCAGTGTTAGGACAGATGAGAACGTGATTCAGTAGTGAGACAAAAGAGCATGGGGATACGGCGGCGGAGCAGATGAGAAAAAGAAGTACATTGATGGGGTAGATGAACAGGGGGGTACAGTGGTGGGAGGGATGAGAAGAGGGTTCAGCGATGGGACAGAAAAGCATGAGATGAGCAGGGGGTTACAGCAGTGGGGCAGAGAATCAGGGGGGTAAAGAGGTGGGGCAGATGTGCAGAGGGGTGCAGAGGAGAAAGGAGGTACATCGGTGGAACACATTAACACGGGGTTACAGTGGTGGGGCAGAAGAGCAGGGGGAACAGGAGGTGGGACAGGTGTGCAGGAGGTACAGCGGTGGGGCACATGAGAAAGGGGATTACAGTGGTGTGGCATATGAGCAGATAAGTTCAGTGTTAGGACAGATGAGAAAATGGTTTAGTGGTGAGACAGAAGAGCATGGGGTTATGGCGGTGGAGCAGATGTGCAGGGAGGTACAGTGGTGGGACAGATGTGCAGAGGGTTACAGCGGTGGGGCAGATAAGAATGGGGGGGACATTGGTGGGGAAGAAGAGCAGGGGGTTACAGTGGTGGGACAGATGAGCAGGGGGTACAGTGGTGGGTCAGATGTACAGGGTAGTACAGTGGTGGGGCAGATGTGCAGGGCATTACAGTGGTGGGACAGATGTGCAGGGGGTTACAGTGGTGGGACAGATGTGCAGGGTGTTACAGTGGTGGGGACAGATGTGCAGGGGGTTACAGTGGTGGGACAGAAAAGTAGGGGGTACAGTGGTGGGGCAGATATACAGGGTAGCACAGTGGTGAGGCAGATGTACAGGGTAGTACAGTGGTGGGACAGATGTGCAGGGGGCTACAGTGGTGGGGCAGATGTGCAGGGGGTTACAGTGGTGGGACAGATGTGCAGGGGGTTACAGTGGTGGGACAGATGTGCAGAGGGTTACAGTGGTGGGACAGAAAAGTAGGGGGGTACAGTGGTGAGGCAGATGTACAGGGTAGTACAGTGGTGGGGCAGATGTACAGGGTAGTACAGTGGTGGGACAGATGTGCAGTGGTGGGGCAGTTGTGCAGGGGGGACAGTGATCTGAGGTGTGGAGTTGCAGTAATTGGGGCTGATCTGAGGCGGGGGAGTGCAGGATGTTAATTTCTCACTACTAAAGTAGTTTACAGCATTTACTTTATAAAAATCATTTTCGTGATTTAGAGAGTGAAGTTGACGTTTTTTTGCTATAAAATCGGCACACTCAGTTTCTTTGAAAACATTTTTCAGCACACTGCGCTCAAAAGGTTGCCTACCTCTGTTGTAGACGGAGGATTATTCTATATTACCTCTTCATGTCCTGTCTTATTGATACAATGTATATCCTTATCTACAAGCATGTACGGATGTTTTCTGTCTGATAAGCATCCAGTGCCGTGTTGTACACAGCTGAACAGTGAAGGAAATACTTTGAGCGTACAATCCTTCGGTGATACTATCTGTTTTTTTTTCTTAGCGCCGTGGCCTTTAAACGCTAAGCCTTTGCTCTGTCTGCTTCTCCGTACAGTCTGTTTATTCATTCCGCAGTCACGGAGAAGCGGTGGAGGTAATTGGACGCAGGATAAAATAACAAGGGCGATGATAAAAAAAAAAAAAAAAAAATCCATGTCAATGTAAATTTGCCCGTCGGAAACCTTGCACGGCCTAATTGAGGTTTTTCTTTTTCCAGTGTTTAAATCGGGTGTTGCCTTTCAGCGTGAGAGATTTTGGAGGTAAGTCGGTGCGTTGGCGGTTTATTTTGAAAACATTCTGGCGAGTTTCAGCCTGGATAGCGTTACGTGGAATTCTAGCCTGTGATAGATGGACAGCGAAACAAATTGAGGCCACATTGCTGGTGTGGATTGGGTTTCAGCCACAATAAAAAAAAAAAAAAAAAAAAAGTGGAGACGTGGATTATAGCGCACACACACAACGGTCAGAGTGTTGTCTAACCCTGGAATGCCGGAGCAAAAAGCTGCAAGATCATACGTTGCAAGATCATACGTTGGGCCCCATTGCTAAAAAAAAAGATTGGTTTGCTTAGTGAGGAGCCACAATGAAGAGTGGACGTGGTTTTCATTGTGCCAGGAGTATTGCTAGGATTGTAAAAGACCTAGAACACCATTGGGCACACCAAGTAGAAGAGTTATGTGGCATGCATAGTGCGCTGTGTGATCAAATTGTGCTAATGGTTGGAGGGGCTTGGTAGAAGGGGCTTCGGGGGCATTGTTAAATCAAACAAGGTTAGTCTGTCCCCCCGTACAATCCCCCTCCCCAGGTCAGTCTGTTTCCCAGTATAATACTTCCCTCCCCAGGTCAGTCTTTCCCCCCAGTATAATTTTTCCCTCCCCCAGGTCAGACTGTCCCCCAGTATAACCCCCCCCCCCCCCAGGTCAGTCTGTCCCCCAGTATAATCCTTCTCCCCCTCCAGATCAATCTGCCCCCCAGTATAATCCCTGCCAGGTTAGTATGTCCCCCAGTACATCCCTCTTAGGTTAGTCTGTCCCCAGTATAATTCTTCCCCCTCCCCTCAGATCAATCTGTAACCCAGTAAAGTCCCACCCTCCAGGTTAGTCTGTTCCCCAGGGCAATCTATCCCCCAGTACAATCTTTCCTCTGGTCAGCCTGTCCCCCCAATACAATCTCCTCCAGGTCAGTCTATCCCCTGTATAATCCTACTCCCTCTACCACCCAGGTCAGTCTGTCCCCCAGTATAACCCCCCCCCCCCCCCAGGTCAGTCTGTCTACCAACACAAACCCCCAGGTCAATCTGTCCCTCAGTATAACCCCCTTAGGCCAATCTGTCCTCCAATATAATCCCCCCCCCCCCCCCAGGTCAGTCTGTCCCCCAGTATAATCTCACCCAGGTCAGTCTATCTTCCAGTACAATCCCCCCTGGTCAGTCAGTCCCCCAGTACAATCGCCCTCCACAGGTCAGTCTGTTCCCCAGTATAATCCTTCCCTCCCCCAGGTCAGTCTGTCCCCCAGTATAATCCCCCCCCCCCAGGTCAGTCTGTCCCCCAGTATAATCCTTCTCCCCTCCAGATCAATCTATCCCCCAGTATAATCCCTGTCAGGTTAGTATGTCCCCCAGTACATCCCTCTTAGGTTAGTCTGTCCCCAGTATAATTCTTCCCCCTCCCCTCAGGTCAATCTGTAACCCAGTAAAGTCCCACCCCCCAGGTTAGTCTGTCCCCAGTATAATTCTTCCCCCTCCCCTCAGGTCAATCTGTAACCCAGTAAAGTCCCACCCCCCAGGTTAGTCTGTCCCCCAGTACAACCTCTACTCTTGTCAGCCTGTACCCCAATACAATCTCCTCCAGGTCAGTCTATCCCCTGTATAATCCTACTCCCTCTACCACCCAAGTCAGTCTGTCCCCCAGTATAATCCCCCCAGGTCAGTCTGTCTACTAACACAACCCCCCCAGGCCAATCTGTCCCTCAGTATAACCCCCTTAGGCCAATCTGTCCTCCAGTATAATCCCCCCAGGTCAGTCTGTCCCCCAGTATAATCTCACCCAGGTCAGTCTATCTCCCAGTATAATCCCCCCTGGCCAGTCAGTCCCCCAGTATAATTCTTCCCTCCCAGGTCAATCTGTCCCCCAGTTTAATCCCCCTAGTACAATCTTCTCTGCCCCAGGTTAGTCTGTCCCCAGTATATACCACCCCCCTCTCCCAGGTCAATCTATACCCCAGTAAACCCCCCCCCCCCCCCAGATCACCATTCTTGTGCATTGTGTTAACACAGGTTTCATGGGTTGATGTACATCACCTTAAGGCAGCCCATTTATTTTGGAAGAATTAATGGCATCCCAGTCTTAGTCAGTAGGGTTCAATCTTGAGTTGGCCCACCCTTTGCGGCTATAACAGCTTCAACTCTTCTGGAAAGGCTGTCCACAAGGTTTAGGAGTGTGTCTATGGGGATGTTTGACCATTCTTCCAGAAGCGCATTTGTGAGGTCAGGCACTGATGTTGGACGAGAAGGTCTGGCTCACAGTCTTCGCTCTAATTCATCCCAAAGGTGTTCTATGGGGTTGAGGTCAGGACTCTGTGCAGGCCAGTCAAGTTCCTCCACCCCAATCTTGCTCACCCGTGTCTTTATGGACCTTGCTTTATCCACTGGTGTGCAGTCATGTTGGACTAGGAAGGGGCCAACTGTTATAGCTGCAAAGGGGGGCCAACTCAATATTGAATTTTACGGACTAAGACTGGGATGCCATTAAAGTTCATGTGTGTGTAAAGGCACACAGGTGTCCCAATACTTTTGGTAATATAGTGTATGTGCACCCCCTTCCTCATGACGGTAACAGGCTACAAACATCACCAGGCCTCCCGCCCTCCTGTTCCGTAGAGGGGTTGATTTTTGAGAGGCCGATCCCTGGTGCCGGGGAGGTTGTCTGAGAGGATTCATAGTCAACCTTCAGCATTAGAGATTCTATGGGACATTTTGGTACAGTTCAGCAAGATAGATCAGAAGTCCTCATAGTGTTCAGTTCTTCAAGCGGAGTTCCACCCAAAAATGGAACTTAGGCTTTAAGGGAGGTGACCCCCTGACATGCCATATTTGGCATGTCATATTTTTTTGGGGGGGGGGGGGAGGGCGGATACCCACTTCCTTCTGGTGCACCGCAGCCCTGCAAGGGAGATCACCTCTCCCCCTCCCTCTCGGCAATCACCTGGGACACGTCACAGGTCCCAGATGATTGCCGGCCAGTCACGGCGTGCGGTGCAGCTCGTGCGGCTGTGGGCACCCACAGTTACAATGCCGGCACCGCAGAGAGGAGGGGGAGATGAGCGGGGCTTCGTTCCCCCCACATCGCTGGAGTCTGGGACAGGTAAGTGTCCGATTATTAAAAGTCAGCAGCTGCAGTATTTTTAGCTTCTGACTTTTATATATTTTTTTTATTTAAGCGGAACTCCGCTTCCAGTTATTGCTCATCTTATGCTCCCAATAGAGGCGGGCGTCCCAATACTTTTGACAACACAGTGTATTTCATCTCTGAGGTTTATAACCACTTTAATGGTGTGCGAGAAAACGGGAAGGGGGTCCAAGAGGGGGCAAACTGGAGCTCTTATGCCGCGTACACACGATCGGAATTCTCGTCGGAAAAAACTCTGACGGTTTTTCTGACGGAATTCCGCTCAAGCTGTCTTGCCTACACAAGATCACACCAAATTCCGACCGTCTTTAACACAGCGTCATAAAACACGTTCGACAGCACTATAAAAGGGAAGTTTAATGCTTCTGAGCATGCGTCAAATTGTTTCCGAGCATGCGTCGGAATTTTGTGTGTTGGAATTGCATACACACGATCGGAAAATCCGATAGAAAGGTTTTCCGTCGGAAAAATTGAGAACAGGTTCTCAATTCAAAGTCCGTCGGAAATTCCGACAGAAATAGACCACTGGGCATACACACGGTTGGAAAATCCGATGAAAAGCTCCCATCGGACTGTTTCCATCGGAAATTCCGACCGTGTGTATACGCCGCATTAGTGGACCGGGAAGTTTTTTTTTTTCTTTTTATTGTTGGGGGCCCCATTGTACCTGCATGGCCTTCTGTAGCTATTGCGTTGTATTACAAGGCTAGAAGGGCCATTGGCTGTCAGATCCAGCGCGGGTATAATTACCCAAAGGCACGTGTGGTCTCCACGCATGTTGTCACATCCTGGACCTGTCAACTCTCTCCTCCAGTTTTTGGTAACTGTATCCTCTTGTAGTTTCCAGTAACATTATTCATTCTGTCACAGACCGCACCGCACTAAGCCCCCCCCCCCCCCCGCGTCATACCCCGGTCCTTGTCTCAGCAGGAATACTCCCCCCCCATCCTTATGACTTAACTTTCACTGCCCTCCCCCCTCCCTTGCTGCGCTGCGTCAGGAAAGCCATAACTCTCCCATCAAAGGTTCCTGTCCCTGCATAGCAAACTCCACACAATGGGCAGGAAACCGGGGCGCATGACAGGCAAACGCTAGAAATTCCGATCACTTCCTGCGCTGCCCCCTGGCTGTTTCCTGAGCTACTGTACAGCTGTCCTCTGGGCCTTGACCCCCGGGATGGGGGGGGGTTAAACGTCTGTATTTTCTTTACTTCGTCTTAATCTTTCGGAGCATCTGCAGCATGAAAATCTGGACCAAGAAGAGCCTGGACGCCGGCCAACCTGCCTCCGGAGAGCGCTCATTCCCCGACTGACCTTCAATAAAAAAAATTGAGCTAAAGCAACTTAAAAGAACGCCATGGAGAGCCGCGTATCTACGATGGGAGCATGACATTCTATCAGCATCATAAAAAAAACAAATTCAGTATCGTCAACGGAATAATGGCGTGATAACTGGAATTAGAACCAAAAAATGGTATCACTTGTCACTTTTCTGCCCTCTATTTAAAGAAGCCCAAAAATAATAATGCGTGTTGTTATCTGCTGGGCAACGACGGGTAAATCTTGGCTGCCTTGACGTCTATTTTTATAAATCCAATATAAAACCTGAGATCATTTCATGTTTCATCGTCTTAGATTTGAGCCTCGTATAAAATCCATAAACAAACCACCGTGATGAAATGTATCTGTTTATCGCTTGTCTTTTGTAAAGCTGAACTCCGGTCTTTCCTTTCATCTTGCACAGTTGTACAGGCCCCTCTCCGGGATTGAATTCACGTACCTTGATTTCACTGCACACTGTGACCCTCTCACAATGTGCATTACAAGCTGCACTAAATCAGAGCCCCGCCTCATTTACTGGCTGGAGGATGTCCAGCATCATCTAGTCCGGGGGTACATAAAGTTCATCCAAGGGGACATCTTCAGACCTCCTCTTCCTCCTTAAGTAAACCCTCCTATCATTTTCAGCCATGGAAGCTGCCATCTTGGCCTCTTGTTTAATCTTCAACTGCCATGATGCTACACATGTGATCAGTTATGACACCAGCCATTGGATGTTTTCACAGTTTGGTTGAGAGCACAACCAATGTGACAGTTGGCATTTCCGGCATGCCGGGAATGTAACTGTTTTTTTGAAACTGTTAAATCAATGGGTTTACTTCCGCTTTAACCACTTCCCACCCGGCCACTGCACATGTACGGCCAGATGGGCACGCTCTCCTTCTGAGTGGACATTCAGGAACGTCCCTCAGAAGGAGCGGGATCCCACTTTCCCGCGGACACGGCGCATCTTATATCGGCAGGAGGGCTCTATGATTCGCCCTCCTGAGCACATGACGGCCGTGTCCAAACACGGCCGTCATGTGATGTAAACAAACAGCCGGTTGCTAGGCGATCGGCTCTCCTCACACGGAAGTTGTCGCTGAGGAGAGGAGAGCGGATCTCTGCACCCGGCTGCTCATCAGTGAGTTTTTTACAGCTTTTTACTCACTGATCACCAGTCTAGTAAAACACACAACACACCACAGTCAAACACACAAAGTAAACACACATGTCCTCAAAACACATGTCCCCAAAACACATGTCCCCACATAGTAATGATCCCCAAAACACATGCCCCCCACATATATAACAGTAAAATCACATGTCCCAATGATCATTTGCACACATATGTCCGTGATCCTCTGCGCACATCTGTACATGATCATTTGCACACATATGTTCGTGATCACGCGAACCAATTATTATACACTTAACGAGATTTTTTTTACCAAAAACATGTAGCAGAATACATTTTGGCTAAGGTCCCTTTCACAAGGATGGACCGTTCAGATCCGCCTGTCAGTTTTGATGGCGGATCTGAACGGGCGCTCCATGTTAGTCTATGGAGCGTCGGATGTCAGCGGAGACATCTCCGCTGACATCCGACCCGGTCCGATCCGCCAAAAGCAGACGGATGGCCCCACGTCCAGATCCGTCGCTGGCGGATCGGATCGGGTGAGATCTGATGAAAACGGACACACTGTCCGTTTTCATCCGATCTCTCCATAGAGACCAGCGGCGCTCGCAAGCCCCTCCCCGCTCAGTGAGCAGAGAGGGACTTGTCATCCGCCGGCTCAGCGGAGATCAACGCAGAGATCTTCCGCTGAGCCGGCGGACAGAGGCGGACTCCGTGGAAGCGGAGTCCGCCTCGTGTGAAAGGGGCCTTACATTTATGACAAAATTCGATTTTATTGGATTTTTTTTTTTTAAATAGAATAAGGAAAATATTTTTCTTGGACGTCTTTCAGAGAATATGAATGATAACACAAAAACTTTTCTTTCACTCATGGTTAGTGTTTGGCTGAAGCCATTTATTATCAATCAACTGTCTTTACTCTTTTTAAATCATAATGACAACAAAAACTACTCAAATGAACCTGATCAAAAGTTTACATACCCTGGTGATTTTGGCCTGATAACATGCACACAAGTTGACACAAAGGGTTTGAATGGCTATTAAAGGTAACCATCCTCACCTGTGATCTGTTTGCTTGTAATTAGTGTGTTTGTATAAAAGGTCAATGAGTTTCTGGACTCCTGACAGACCCTTGCATCTTTCATCCAGTGCTGCACTGACGTTTCTGGATTCTGAGTCATGGGGAAAGCAAAAGAATTGTCAAAGGATCTGCAGGAAAAGGTAGTTGAATTGTATAAAACAGGAAAGGGATATAAAAAGATATCCAAGGAATTGAGAATGCCAATCAGCATTTTTCAAACTCTAATCAAGAAGTGGAAAATTAGGGGTTCTGTTGAATCCAAACCACGGTCAGGTAGACCAACTAAGATTTCTGCCACTACTGCCAGGAAAATTGTTCGGGAGGCAAAGAAAAAAATGACAAATAACTTCAGGTGAAATACAGGACTCTGAAAACATGTGGTGTGGCTGTGTCAAGATGCACAATAAGGAGGCACTTGAAGAAAGTCGCCAGAAGAAAGCCATTACTATGCAAATGTCACAAAGTATCCCGCTTACAATACACCAAACAGCACAGAGACAAGCCTCAAACCTTCTGGCACAAAGTCATTTGGAGTGATGAGACCAAAATTTTGCTTTTTGGCCACAACCATAAACGCTACATTTGGAGAGGAGTCTACAAGGCCTATGATGAAAGGTCCACCATTCCTACTGTGAAGCACGGAGGTGAATCGCTGATGTTTTGGGGATGTGTGAGCTACAAAGGCACAGGAAATGTGGTCATAATTGATGGAAAGATGAATGCAGTATGGTATCAAAAAATATTGGAGGAACATTTGCATTCATCAGCCAGGAAGTTGCGCATGGGACGTACTTGGACATTCCAACATGGCAATGATCCTAAACACAAGGCCAAGTCGACCTGTCATTGGCTACAGCAGAAAAAAGTGAAGGTTCTGGAGTGGACATCTCAGTCTCCCGACCTCAATATCATTGAGCCACTCTGGGGAGATCTCAAACGTGCCGTTCATGCAAGACAGCCCAAGAATTTACAGGAACTGGAGGCTTTTTGCCAAGAGGAATGGGCAGCTTTACCATCTGAGAAGATAAAGAGCCTCATCCACAAATACCACAAAAGACTTCAAGCTGTCATTGATGTTAAAGGGGGCAATATATGGTATTAAGAAAGGGTATGTAAACTTTTGATCAGGGTAATTTGGGTAGTTTCTGTTGTGATTATGATATAAAAAAGAGTAAACACAATTGATTGATAATAAATGGCTTCAACCAAACACTAACCATAAGTGAAAGAAAAGTTTTTGTGTTATCATTCATATTCTCTGAAAAATGGCCAAGAAATCATAAAATCTGCCAGGGTATGTAAACTTATGACCACAACTGTATATATATATATATATATATAAAATATATAAGCCCTAGGCGAGCTTCTAGCAGTGCTGGCTGCATGCAAATGAATGCAGGTTATTTTATTTTTTTTCCTGGAAATTGACACATCGCTGATTTGCATAACCAAAATCACACCTAAAAACTAATTAGCTAAGAAAGCTCGAAGGAAGAGTTTTCACAAGCAAAGTTTGTTTTACCGGCTGTTGTTTTCTCACTTTTCTTTACTGTTTCTTTTTTTTTTTTTGTGTATTGTTTACCAAATGTAACTATTTTATTTACTGGTGAGATAATGAGCCCAGCAACACCTCATCATAGCAGTGATCTGAGAGATTCTTCTGCGGCACAGAGGAAACCGCTAAAGGTTGGAAGAATAATGAATGAAGGTGTACATATGATACTACAGTAATTGGAGTCAGAGATACCGGCCAGGAGGATGAATGAACAGAGGAGCTAGCCAAAAGCAGTAGTTAGAGCTGGGTAAGAGAAGATTGTTACGTTTTGGCCTGGGAGGCAAATACAGGTAATCATCCATTTTTTGGCCGGGGCAGTTCCCTGTGAGCTAGGAGTGCACAAGTGATTGGTGCATATGGTGAAAGGTGGGCATTGTCTTAAAATAGAACTGGGGCCCGGCCATAAACATTCAAATATACATATTCTTCCTCTTTCCCAGCAATGACTCTGCAGCAGTAACTCAGAATCTCAGCTCTGCCACTCCACCTCCTAGCGGTGACCTAGCATCTCAAATAACCCTGCTCCCTCTCCTAACAGTGATTTAACAACACATGTTCCCCTACTCTCTCTAGGGGAACATAGAAGCTCAGCTCCATGATTCCACCTCTTAGCAGTGACGAAGTAGTTAAGCTCTCCCTGTTCCCTCTCCCAGCAGTGAGTCAGAAAATCAGCTCCCCCTGCTTCCTCTCCCAACAGTGATTCAGCAACTCTGATCCCCCTACTCTGTCTCTCAACAGTAACTCAGAAGCTCAGCTCCCCTACTCCCTCTCCTAGCAGTGACTCAGCAGCTCAGCTCCCCCTGCTCCCTTTCCCAGCAGTAGGTCAGCAGCTCAGCTCCCCCTGCTTCCTCTCCCAACAGTGATTCAGCAACTCTGATCCCCCTGCTCTGTCCTCCAGCAGTAATTTAGCTCCCCCACTCCATCTCCTAGCAGTGACTCAGCAGCTCAGCTCCCCTTCTCCTCTCCCAGCAGTAAGTCAGCTGCTTAGCTCCCCCTGCTTCCCTTTCAGTAATTCAGCAACTCTGATCACTTTGCTCTATCCCCCAGCAGTAACTCAGAAGCTCAGCTCTGCTACTCTACCTCCTAGCAGTGACTCAACAGCTTAGCTCCCCCGGCTCCCTCTCCCAGCAAAAAATCTGTAGCTCAGCTCCTCCACTCCACCTCCTAGCAGTGATTTAGCGGCTCAGATACCCCTGCTCCCTCTCCTAACAGCAATCTAGCAACTCAGATTCCTCTACTCTCTCCCAGCAGTAATTAAGTAGCTCAGCTCCCCCTGCTCCCCCTTCCAGCAGTAAGTCAGAAGCTCAGCTCCCCCTGCTCCCTCTCCCAGCAAACAATCAGTAGCTCAGCTCCTCCACTCCACCTCCTAGCAGTGACTTAGTGGCTCAGATACCCCTGCTCCCTCTCCTAACAGTAATCTAGCAACTCAGATTCCCCTACTCTCTCCCAGCAGTAATTAAGTAGCTTAGCTCCTCCTGTTCCCCCTTCCAGCAGTAAGTCAACAGCTCATCTCCCTCTGCTTCCTCTACCAGCAGTAAGTCAGCAGCTTGGCTCCCTCTGCTTCCTCTCCCCGCAGTAATTCAGCAACTCTGATCCCTCTGCTGTGTCTCCCAGCAGTACCTCCAAAGCTTAGCTCCCCTACCCCACCTCCTAGCAGTGACTCAAAAGCTTAGCTTCCCCTGCTCCCTCTCCCAGCCAATGGTCAGTAGCTCAGCTCCCTCTGCTTCCTCTCCCACAGTAATTCAGTAGCTCAGCTCCCCCAGTCCACCTCCTAGCAGTCACCTAGCTGCTCATATACCTCTGCTCCCTCTCCTACAGTAATCTAGCAACTCAGATTCCACTGATCTCTCCCAGCAGTAATTCAGTAGCTCAGCTCCCTCCTGCTTCCTCTCTCAGTAGTAATTCATCAGCTCAGCTTCTCCAGCTTCCCCTGATAGCAATTGCTCACTCCACTCCCCTTCCAAACAGTGATTCAGAAGTCCAGCCTTCTCTGCTCAACCTCCCAGCAGTCACACAGCAGCTCAGCTCCCCCTAACTCTAAAGGTAGTGCTTTAGTGCTAACTCTTAAAGCCCAACAAAAAAAAGTTTTACTATGTAGTGGGGCTGCACCCGCACTGCACAGGTCAACTGCTTGTTTTTGTCTAGGGGAACAGAGAACGTTTATACTCACCCAACCCTCTGCTCAGGAACAGTCCACCTCACAAGACTACTAGACCGCAGAGGGAGGTGTCAGGATCAGAGGTTTAGGTAAGTATATCTCCATTCTCCAATCCCCTAGACCAGGCATGTCCAAAGTAAACAGCCCGTCTGGTTATTTGGACATATATATCTTTTGTGGCCCTCAACGATCTCCCAGTGTCGGGGCCACAACAGCCTTTATTAAACTTAACTCCAAATATAAATAACCATATAAAACCGCTGGCTGCCTTGGAGGGGACAGGGAGGAGGCAGGACAAGTACCATGAGAATTTACTGTTTACACAGCAGCCTCTGTAATAGGAAGTCTGTCTCCTGCTGCCCCCTGCTAACCCCTCCCTGCTACATTCCTTTTTGGACGACTGTTCTGTCCATCAAATGAGGCGGGACTTTGTATTAAAGAGGCCGCCGAGAAAACAGGAGTTTTACTGTATGTAATCTTTTGGCGCTTGTCCCCTCCCCCTCCCTGTCCCCTCCAAGGCTGCAGATGGATGGGCATCAATCAGGCTGCACTGATGGCAATGGTGAGTCTGCATTCCTGGCAATAGTGGGTGCTGCATTCCTGGCAATGGTGGGTGCTGCATTCCTGACAATGGTGGGGCTGCATTCATGGCAATGGTGGATGCTGCATTCCTGGCAATGGTCTGGCAATGAAGGTGCTGCATTCCTGGCAATGGGTATGCTGCATTCATGGCAATGGGGGTGCTGCACTGATGGAAATAGGGGTGATGCACTGATGGCAATGGGGGTGCTGCATTCATGGCAATGGTGGGGCTGCATTCATGGCACTTGTCAGGCTGCAGATGGGCACTGACCCTTATTTTGCTTCACAGTTCCTTATTTAAAATTAAAAAAGATTTCCTGAAACTTCCCTAAAGTGAAGGTGCGTGTTATACGCCAATAAATACAGTATATCCAAATAACACGCCCAAGCGCATCTCTTTACTCAGCCATAAAGGCAAGAGAATTCTTGTTGGGCAGTGTATTAGTGCTTGAACAAATACACTTAGAACGGATTTTAATGGTTCAAAAAATGTCAGGCAAAATGGTCGGCCCTCACGCATGTTCACTTCATCAAATCTGGCCCTCTTTGAAAAAAGTTTGGACACCCCTGCCCTAGACAAAAACAAGCAGTTGACCCGTGAAGTGCGGGCACAGCCCCATTTCATGGGAAAACTTTTTGTTGCCCGTAGTTGGGCTTTGACCTAAAGGTAAACCTCATCCTAACAATTACCTATACATTTTGCAAACAAAGTCATGTGATTGCCAAGAAAGTGCCCGCATCATGATCAATAGCTTTATTGATAAGTAAGGCTATGCTGCACATTGATGGGTCCTTAAATCTAAAAGTGCTGCATGCTCCTTTTTTTTCCGCTAAATTCTCCTTTTCCTTCAAAATCAATCCCTAATTTTACAATGAGGACTTCATAGGAGGTAAGCATTCAACTTCACCAGGAGAATTCAGAATCTGCACAATATTCGCCTAGGGCAGTGATGGCGAACCTTTTTGAGCCCGAGTGCCCAAACTGAAATAAATACATAGTTTTGTGTTGCAAAGTGCCAACCAGGCAATTCGCGAGAGAGGGGGGCTGAGCGAGAGAGAGAGGGGTTGTGAGAGAGAGAGAGAGAGAGAGAGAGAGGGGGGGGTGGTTGTGTGAGAGAGAGAGGGGGGTTGTGAGAGAGAGAGCAGGGGGGTTGTGAGAGAGAGAGGGGGGGGGGGTTGTGAGAGGGAGAGGGGTTGTGAGAGAGGGAGAGGGGGGTTGTGAGAGAGAGAGAGGGGGGGTTGTGTGTGAGAGAGAGCGAGAGAGGGAGAGAGAGAGAGAGAGAGAGAGAGAGAGAGAGAGGGGGGGGGTGTGAGTTAGAGAGGGGGGGTTGTGTAAGAGAGAGAGAAAGAGGGAGGGGTTGAGGAAGAGAGAGAGAGGGGGTTGAGAGAGAGAGCAAGAGTGAGGGGTGTGAGAGATGCTGAGAGGCAGGGGGGCTGAGAGAGAGGGGGCAGAGATAGAGGGGTGTGAGATATGCTGAAAGAGAGAGGGAGAGGGGCTGAGAGAGAGGGAGGGGGGACAGAGATAGAGAGGGGTGTGAGAGATATGCTGAGAGAGGGGGGCTGAGAGAGAGGGAGAGGGGCTGAGAGAGAGGTGAGCTGAGAGAGAGGAGGAACAGAGAGAGGGAGGGGGGACAGAGAGAGAGATGGGGGACAGAGAGAGAGAGGGGTGAGAGAGAGATGCTGAGAGAGGGGTGAGCTAAGAGAGAGGCGGAACAGAGAGAGGGGGACACAGAGAGGGGGGGGCGGAAAAAGAGGGGGGCTGAGAGGAGAGAGAGACCTCTAGCTCTGTTCTGGACCCTCTTGTGTGCCCACAGAGATGGCTCTGCGTGCCAGCTGTGGCACACGTGCCATAGGTTCGCCATCACTAGCCTAGGGCTAAAGAGTTGTAAGGGTGCTCATAAAGATGTTGGAAGGCATTAGTGAGTACGTCCTTACAGGTCACAGTGTTTTATTGCCTGTTTGAGCTCCTTAGTGATATAGGAAGTTTACAATCACTTAAAGGTGTGAATTTTAATGTAAAATTTCATGTTCATCTAAGCCTTAGCATCCAATTGTTCTTACAAGAAGTTACCTTATCATTCATTTCCTCTGGGTCTATAAGATGAGACCTCCAGACTGAACAATAGAAGGAAAACTCCAGAATTCCCACAGCTGATGGCACAGCAAGGGTCATGGGCTTGCAGGATATGGTGGGCCTGGGCGGTTATGATCCAGGATATCACTTAACAGCGCTAGACTCTAGGAAAAACATTATTTTTCATTACAGCTCTGAGAAGCTGGAAACTGGCCCATCTGAGCGAAGAATCTAATATGGCTCCAACCTATTTCATATGAAGGGCGATTGTTATAGAAGCCTGCCCAACTTCTAAGGAGTTTAGCACACAGAAGGAACAGCACACAGAGTATAAAGTACATAGAAAACACAGCACAAATAACACATACATGAGGGAAAAAAGTATTTGATCCCCTGCTGATTTTGTGCGTTTGCCCACTGACAAAGAAATGATCAGTCTATAAATGTTATGGTAGGTTTATTTTAACAGTGAGAGACAGAATAACAACCAAAAAATCCAAAAAAACGTATTTCAAAAAAGTTATAAATTGATTTGCATTTTAATGAGTGAAATAAGTACTGTATTTATCGGCGTATAACGCGCGCCGGCGTATAACACGCACCCCAAGTTTAGGAGGGAATTTTAATGAAAAAAAACGTTTTAAGGAAAAAAAAACTTACATTTAAATGCCCATCAATGCAGCCTTATCAGTGTCCATCTGCAGCCTTGCACAGCATCCATCTGCATGCTTGTCAGTGTCATTTGCAGCCTTGCAGCCTTGTCAGTTTCCATCTGCAGCCTTGCAGCCTTATCAGTTTCCATCTGCAGCCTTGCAGCCTTGTCAGTTTCCATCTGCAGCTTTGCAGCCTTATTAGTTTCCATCTGCAGCCTTGCCAGTTTCCATCTGCAGAATTGCAGCCTTGTCAGTTTCCATCTGCAGCCTTGCAGCCTTGCAGCCTTGTCAGTTTCCATCTGCAGCCTTGCAGCCTTGCAGCCTTGTCAGTTTCCATCTGCAGCCTTGCAGCCTTGCAGCCTTGTCAGTTTCCATCTGCAGCCTTGCAGCCTTGTCAGTTTCCATCTGCATACTTGCAGCCTTGCAGCCTTGTCAGTTTTCATCTGCAGCCTTGCAACTTCCATCTGCAGCCTTCTCAGTTTAATTTGCAGCCTTGCCCAGGCTGCAGTTAAACTGCAGTGACATGTCAGCGTCACTGCAGTTTGAAAATGCCGCCGCCGCCGAGATACACAGAGCCGGTCCTGTGTGTCTCGGCTATTCTTGGCTCTTTTTGGCTCCTCTTGTAGTTCCGCCCAGTCCCGTCCTATGATGGACATAACGCAGGTCCAATGGCGGGACTGGGCGTGACTGTGAGCGGAGCCGAGCGCCGCCCATATACATACAATAGCCGAGTGTACTCGGCTAGGCTCAGATAGCTCTGCTCACAGTCACGCCCAGTCCCTGTGTTATGTCCATCATAGGGCGGGACTGGGCGTGACTGTGAGCGGAACTAGCCGAGGATAGCTGAGTATATTCGGCTATGTATACATATCGGCGGCACTTGCTCCTCCGCTCACAATCAGCGGGGGATCGACGGGGATCGGCGTATAACACGCACTCGCGATTTTCCCCTGATTTTAAGGGGAACAAAAAGTGTGTGTTATACACCGATAAATACGGTATTTGACCGTGTCGCAAAACATGACTTAGTACTTGGTGGCAAAACCCTTGTTGGCAATCCCAAAGGTCAGACATTTCTTGTAGTTGGCCTCCAGGTTTGCACACATTTCAGGAGGGATTTTGTCCTAATCCGCTTTGCAGATCCTCTCCAAGTCATTAAGGTTTTGAGGCTGATGTTTGGTAACTTGAATCTTCAGCTCCCTCCACATATTTTCTATGGGATTAGGGTCTGGAGACTGGCTAGGCCACTTCAGGATCTTATTGTGCTTCTTCTTGAGCCACTCCTTTGTTGCCATGGCCGTAGGTTTTGGGTCATTGTTATACTGGAATACCCAGCCACGACCCATTTTCATTGCCCTGGGGCAATGAGGTTTTCAGGGAAGGAGGTTTTCACCCAAGATTTGACGGTACATGGCCCCGTCCATCGTCCCTATGATGTAGTGAAGTTGTCCTGTCCACTTAGCAGAAAAACACCCCCAAAGCATAATGTTTCCACCTCCATGTTTGACGGTGGGGATGGTGTTCTTGGGGTCATAGGCAGCATTCCTCCTCCTCCAAACACGGCGTTGGCGAGTTAAGTTGATGCCAAAGAGCTTCATTTTGGTTTCATCTGAACACTTTCTCCCAGTTCTCCTCTGAAATATTCAGATGTTCATTAGCAAACTTCAGCCCACATGTACAGCCTTTAGACTGTACATGTGCTTTCTTGAGCAGGGGGACCTTGCAGGCGCTGCAGGATTTCAGTCCTTCACGGTATAGTGTGTTACCAATTGTTTTCTTGTCAACTATGGTCCCAGCTGCCTTGAGATCATTGACAAGATTCTCCCGTGTAGTTCTGGGCTGATTGCTCACCGTTCTCGTGATCATTGAAACTCCACGAGGTGAGATCTTGCATGGAGCCCCAGACCGAGGGAGATTGACAGTTATTTTGTGTTTTTCTCCATTTGCAAATAATCGCATAGTTGTCACCCTCTCACCAAGCTGCTTGGCGATGGTCTTGTAGCCCATTCCAGCCTTGTGTAGGTCTATAATCTTGTCCCTTTCATCCTTGGACAGATCTTTGATCTTGGCCATGGTGGAGAGATTGGAATCTGATTGATTGATTGCTTCTGTGGACAGGTGTCTTTCATACAGGTAACAAGCTGAGATTAGGAGCACTCCCTTTAAGAGAGTGCTCCTAATCTCAGCTCGTTATCTGTATAGAAGACACCTGGGAGACAGAAATCTTGCTGATCAATTGATGCAAATCAATTCACAACATTTTTTGAAATGTGTTTTTCTGGATATTTTTGTTGTTATTCTGCCTCTCATTGATAAAATAAACCTACCATTAAAATTATAGACTGATCATTTCTTTGTCAGCAGGGAATCAAATACCGTTTTCCCTCACTGTAGCATACAGAGAGAACAGCAAATAAATGGTCCAGCACCCAGTGCATGGAAGACCAAGCTCAAAGAAGTAAGTGCACACAGAGGAATCAGAACACAAAGGACACAGTACACAGATGAAAATGGACACAAAGTACTCAGCACACAGGGAAAACAGCACACAGAGGAAAAAGGACACAACGGACACAGCACACAGAGGAAACAGGACACAATGGACACAGCACACAGGGAAAACAGGACACAAAGGACACAGCACACAGGGAAAACAGGACACAGGGAAAACAGGACACAAAGGACACAGCACACAGGGAAAACAGGACACAGAGAAAACAGGACACAAAGGACACAGCACACAGGGAAAACAGCATCCAGAAGAAACAGGACACAGGGAAAACAGGACACAAAGGAAACAGCACACAGGGAAAACAGGACACAAAGGAAACAGCACACAGGGAAAACAGGACACAAAGGAAACAGCACACAGGGAAAACAGGACACAAAGGAAACAGCACACAGGGAAAACAGGACACAAATGAAAACAGCACACAGAGAAAACAGGACACAAAGGAAACAGCACACAGGAAAAACAGGACACAAATGAAAACAGGACACAAAGGACACAGCACACAGAAGAAACAGAACAAAAAGGACACAGCACACAGGTAAAACAGCACACAGAATAAACAGAACACAAAAGACACAAGAGGATACAGGACACAAAGAACACAGCACACAGGGAAAATAGGACACATAAAACAGGACACAAAGGAAACAGCACACAGGGAAAACAGGACACAAAGGACACAGCACACAGAGGAAACGGGACACAGAGAAAACAGGACACAAAGGACACCGCACACAGGGAAAACAGGACACAAAGGACACAGCACACAGAGGAAACAGGACACAGAGAAAACAGGACACAAAGGACACAGCACACAGGGAAACAGGACACAGAGAAAACAGGACACAAAAGACACAGCACACAGAAGAAACAGAACACAAAAGACACAGCACACAGGGAAAACAGCACACAGAGGATACAGGACACAAAGGAAACAGCACACAGGAAAAACAGGACACAAATGAAAACAGGACACAAAGGACACAGCACACAGAAGAAACAGAACAAAAAGGACACAGCACACAGGTAAAACAGCACACAGAATAAACAGAACACAAAAGACACAAGAGGATACAGGACACAAAGAACACAGCACACAGGGAAAACAGGACACATAAAACAGGACACAAAGGAAACAGCACACAGGGAAAACAGGACACAAAGGACACAGCACACAGAGGAAACGGGACACAGAGAAAACAGGACACAAAGGACACTGCACACAGGGAAAACAGGACACAAAGGACACAGCACACAGAGGAAACAGGACACAGAGAAAACAGGACACAAAGGACACAGCACACAGGGAAACAGGACACAGAGAAAACAGGACACAAAAGACACAGCACACAGAAGAAACAGAACACAAAGGACACAGCACACAGGGAAAACAGCACACAGAGGATACAGGACACAAAGAACACAGCACACAGGGAAAACAGGACACAGAGAAAACAGGACACAAAGGACACAGCACACAGAAGAAACAGAACACAAAAGACACAGGGAAAACAGTACATGTAGGACCCAACACGCAGACAACCAAGCACACAGAGGACACAACAGAGGGCAAACAGAGCATAAAGGGCACAGTACACAGGGAAAACAGCACACATGGCAAACAGAACATAAAGGACACAGCATACAGGAAAACAACACACAGTGGAAGCAGAACACAGAGGACACAGAGAAAAAAGTACACTATGGACAAAGCACACAGGGAAAACAGCACTCAGAGGAAACGGTACTCGAAGGACACAGCACAGAAGGATGTCAGCTATCTTTGGCCTGGAAAGTTCTCATTAGACTGGACAAGGCCAGAGACCTTGCTACAGAAACAACACACAGGGAAAACAGTACACAGAAGAAACAGGACACAGAGGTTCCAGCACACAGAGGACACAGCAGACAGTGTTCAGCACATGTAGGGCCCAACATGCAGACAACCCAGCACACAGGAGAGACAGATCACAGACGGTCCAGCAGGACACAGAGGGCACATTAACCTAAGGACACGGCACACATAGGACACGTCACACATAGGGTCCAGCATATAAAAGAAACAGCACGCAGAGGAAACAATACATAGGGGGCACAGAGGACATATCACACATCGAGCACAGCACATAGAGGGCACAGCTCATAGTGGGCCCAACACACAGCACACAGAGGGCCCAGTACAAAGAGAAAGAGTGACTCTTCACAATGGGGACACAGAAAATGATAAAACCATGACAGGGGCTATAAATCCTACCCACTTCATTCAAACATAAAACAAAAAAAAAACTGTTTTAATTTGCTATACACTTTAGCTGTCACTGAGCATGCAAACATCAGATAGTTACTAAAGCAATGCATTGTAAGAAATCACAGATGATAGATCTGGAATTGGAGCTTTGATGTGACACACAAGGGAAAGAAAGTAGATTTCCTCATGTTGCAGTGATGTGGCTTTGTAAGTAATGAGAGAGAATTCTGCTGTACAATAAAGGGTTACTGACTTTGTGACAAATGTCACAGCATAGGGAAGCTTTACTTTCCTCTAGTATTTGATTTTTTGTTGTTTTACGTTAAAGGACACAAGCAGTTTTCTTACGAGCTGACACTCTGGGTAGCGGAAATCCATTCTCACCGCCTCATCAGCAAATTAACTGAATTGACTGCTAGATAACGGGCGCTCGCCCCAACACAGGAACAGGCGGCGGACAGCGGTGAATTCTGTACACCCTTACCAATAATTGTACCTTATCTCTGGTCTGAACATCGATTATTCCCGGCTGCTAACCTGGTGATTACAGGAGGCATATAGAGGGGGGGCAAAAGACAGAGTGGGGAGGGGGGCAGACAGGTCTATCGTACACACCTGGACCCCTGACCTACACCACATACGCAGAGAGCCCCTGCTTCGAAAATTGTGGGGCTTATTTAACCCAGCTCAAATTAGATAGATAGATACACTATATTACCAAAAGTATTAGGACACCTGCCTTTACACACATGAACTTGTGTGTCTATGGGAATGTTTGACCCATTCTTCCAGAAGAGCATTTGTGAGGTCAGGCACTGATTTTGGATAAGAAGGCCTGACTCACAGTCTCCACTCTAATTCATCCAAAAGGTGTTCTATCAGGTTGAGAGAAGGCTGTCTACAAGGTTTACCCCAAACTCGCTCATCCACCTTTGGAATGAATTAGAGCGGAGACTGCAAGCCAGGCTTTCTCGTCCACATCAGTGCCTAACTTCACAAATGCGCTTCTGGAAGAATGGTAAAACATTCCCATAGACACACTCCTAAACCTTGTGGACGGCCTTCCCAGAAGAGTTGAAGCTGTTATAGCTGCAAAGGGTGGGCCAACTCAATATTGAACCCTACGAACTAAAGCCTCATACACACGATTGGATTTTCCGCAGACAAAACCTTGGACTTTGTCAGCCAACAAACACGAACATAGTGACGTACTACGTGTTTTTCCAGATCTTCAGCGCCACCCTTTGGACTCCTGCTAATTTTGTGTTAGTAGAAGTTTGGTGATTGTTTATTCGCGCTTTTCATTTCACGCTTTTCATTTAGCGCTTTTCTGTTTGTTTCTGAATGGCCGTTCATCAACCAGCCATGATGCGAAATTGGAGGAGATAACGTGTAATTTATTATTGGCCTTGGAGTTATTGCTTTGACCCAAGTCCAGAACAGGAACAGGAGGAGGAGGATTTATTGGACCAAAAATTGGTTGCTTTATTAATCGTGACCAATTATGACATATGCCTTTGCTGCGGGAGTTCCAGGAGAATAATCCAGATTTTTGGAATTATCTCCGGATGACGGACCCCTGCTTCCACCAACTCTTGGCATTGTTGACCACCTATATTAAGAAGTAGGACACATGCATGAGGCTTTTATTTTATTTTTTGTTGAATAATAATGATTTGATTTGTTATATTTTCTATATTTTTGGATGCATATAATGCACTTTTTGGTTAAGTTCTATTGGCAGATAGCATGTCGAATTTTATTTGTTTTCTTTTTTAATGCACCATAAAAAAATTGTGTAGAATAATACTTGGCTATGTGTTTTACTTCAAATGACAGTTTGGGAGTAGGAAGTTACATTTAAAAAAATACAATGTAAAATTAACAAGGGACACCAACATAGTTGTATCTTTGATTCTTTGATCTTAAAAACTACGGATAATGGTGTTGTGGTAACTTGCCCCAAAAAAAAGAAGCATAATAATATTATTCTTGATATCACTAGAAAAAAAAAGCCTTTGAAAATGTGTTTGCAATAACTCCATCAGTATCACCAGCAAAGCAGCTTCATTATTATCCCATTATAGAAGAAGAGAATTGTGCGCTGCATTTCCAGATTTCATGATTTGCCGCGGCACGAATGTTAATTCTCCATTACGAACGCTAGTTTACAAGACCGACCGCTCGTCCTTGCTTCTGAGCATGCGTGTTTGTACTTTGGACTTTTTCGTCCGACGGACTTGTGTACACACGATCGGAAAATCCGACAACAGACATTTCTCCGTGGAAAATTTTAAAACCTGCCATCCAACATTTGTCCGTGGAAAATCTGATGGAGCATACAAACGGTTCGATTTTCCGCCAACAGCCTGTCATCACACATTTGCCATTGGAAAATCCGATCATGTGTACGAGGCTTTAGACTGGGATGCCATTAAAGTTCATGTGCGTGTAAAGGCAGGCGTCCCAATACCTTTGGTAATATAGTTTAGATTGGTAGATTGGTAGATAGATAGATATAGATAGTGAGATAGATAGATAGATAGTGAGTTGAATCACTTAAAAGCTTCTAATTTCTTTTGGAAACTTTAGCTATGAGATCTTTCTGTGATAGTTTTTGGCAGAGCCAATGCCAACCTGCTTTGGCTGCTCCAGGGATGGTGGAACCCCCCTTGAGATAGCCACAGGAGGTGTGCAGTCTCAAAAACTCAATCTGGGAATGTTGGCAACCACTCATAATGGGAACAGCAGGTGTACAGACCTAGGAACTCAATGCATGAATGGTGGGAACCCATCATAATGGGCACAGTAAATGTACTGACCTAGAAACTCAAAGCATGGATGCTGGGAACCCCTCATAATGGGCACAGCAGGTGTATAGATCCAGGAACTCAATGCATGGATGGTGGGAACCCATCATAATGGGCACAGCAAGTATACAGACCTATAAACTCAATGCATGGATGGTGGGAACCCCTCATAATGTGCACAGCAAGTATACAGACCTATAAACTCAATGCATGGATGGTGGAAACCCTGTATAATGTGCACAGCAGGTATACAGATGTAGGAACCCAATGCAGGGATAATGGGCACAGCAAGTGTGCAGACTTGGAAATTCAGCACAAGGATGATGGGAGCCCCTCATAAGGTATACAGGCACAGGGACTCAGCAAAGGGATAGTGGGAGTCCCTCCAAATGGTCACAGCAGGTGAGCAGACCTGGGAACCCAATGCAGGGATAGTGGGAGACCCTAATAATGGGCACAGCAAGTATGCAGAATGGGGAACTTGGTGCTGGGATAGTGGGAACCCCTTATAATGGGTACAGCAGGTGTACAGACCTGGGAACTCAACACAAGGATGGTGGGAATCCCTCATAATGGGCACAGCAGGTGTACAGACCCAGAATCTCAATGCAGGGATAGTGGGTACCCTTCAAAATGGGCACAGCAAGTGTGCAGACTTAGAAATTCTGCATAGGGATAATGGGAACCCCTCATAATGGGCACAGCTGATGTACAGACCCGGGAACTCCACACAAGGATGGTGGGAATCCCTCATAATGGGCACATCAGGTGTACAGACTTGGAAATTCTGCATAGGGATAAAGGGAACCCCTCATAATGGGCACAGCCGGTGGACAGACCCAGGAACTCAGCTAAGGGATGGTAGGAGCCCCAAATAATGGGCACATCAAGTGTGTAGACCAGGGAACTCAGTGCTGGGATAGTGAGAACCCCTCATAATGGGCACAGCAGGTCTACAGACCCAGGAACTCAGCACAGGGATGATGGGTACCCCTCATAATGGACACAGCAGGTATGTAGATCAGGGAACTCAGCACAGCTATGGTGGGAGGTCCTAATAATGGGCACCTAGTCTTACCAAATGGGTCCTTAAATGATAGGGTAGCAGGGGTGAGATAATGTTGCAATCACCTTACAGCTCTGTCCCTTGCAGGTCCCTTTGGTGGGCCTGGGACGAATATCCCAGAGGAGGTACACTTCCGTGTCTCCACCATGGTCAGCCACTCCTGGAAAGGACAAATGGGTGAAAGGCCAGTTAACATACATGTATGTTTTGACGTGATGGGAAAAAATCTACACAAACTTGGTAAAGACATACAAACTCCAACTCCTGGTGGGAGCTAAAGCCAGCAACCCAAGTTCACAGACAGTGCTAACCACCAATCCATTTTCCTCCCCACCAAGTCACAACTGGTAAACTGTAAATGAAGAAGGCTTTGGCCTGCGTTCAGCTATCTGTCAGAATGATAATAACATGTGGCCAGCCATTTACTGTCAGGCTCTTCTTTCTGTTCACCACTCTCTCATCTTCAGCTTGTGAGTGCTAACACCTGTCAGGGTCTGCAACTTATTACCATCAGAGCGGAGGAGAAGAGTGCTCTTGTTCTTATAAAGAAACACACTTTACTCTTTTATTAACTTTTATGTGGAACGAAAAAGGAGGAAAAGATAAAATGCTGAGAGGCCCTGGCTGCTAACTTTCATCCAATCAGAGACAAGAGCTTCAAAGTGTCAGTAGAGTGCAAATTGAACGTTATGTGTGACTTTCCCAATGTTCTAAAAGAAGACTGAAAAAGGATGAAAGGTATTAGAATAGAACAGCACTGACTATCAAAAGTATTATATGTGGATACAAGTGGTGGGAAGCAGGGTGCAAAGTGGTGGGAAGCAGGGCTGGGGCAAGGCTAGAGGGGGCAGGAGGGGTAGACCACCCTGAGTGCAGTACTGTCACGTAGAGGAAGGGGGGACCATACGGCGAGCCACACTTCTATCAATGCCCTCACACTCAAGATCAGTGGCTGACAACCAGCGAGCAACAGCTTCTGCTCAAACCACACTCCAATATGCTCACTGTCCACCCCGGATGCCTGTAATTGGTAAAAAACACACTATGTATGTGCGACAATCTTCTAACTCAATGGTCTCCAAACTGTGGCCATGGTGCCAGATGCAGCCCTTTGCTTGCTTTTATCCGGCCCTGACAATAAGGGAGGGGCACAATTCCTACTAATGACACCAACTATTGGGGCACAATTCCTACCATAGAAACCAACGATGGGGAACAATTCCTGCCAATGACACCAACAGTGGGGCACAATTCCTACCATAGAAACCAACGATGGGGCACAATTCCTACCAATGACACCAAGGAGGGGGCACAATTCCTACCAATGACACCAACAATTGGGCACAATTCCTACCAATGACACCAAGGAAGGGGCACAATTCATACCTATGACATAAAGGGTGGGGCCCAATTCCTGCCGATGACACCAATAATGGGGCACAATTCTTCCCAATGACACCAACGATGGAGCACAGTTCCTACCAATGACACCAAGGAAGGGGCACAATTCCTACCAATGACATAGAGGATGGGGCACAATTCCTACCAATGACACCAACAATTCCTACCAATGACACCAACAATTGGGCACTTTTCCTACCAATGACACCAAGGAAGGGGCACAATTCATACCTATGACATAAAGGGTGGGGCACAATTCCTGCTGATGACACCAACAATGGGGCACAATTCTTCCCAATGACACCAACAATGGGGCACAGTTTCTACCAATGACACCAAAGAAGGGGCCCAATTCATACCAATGACACCAACGATGGGGCACAATTCCTTCCAATGACATAAACGATGGGGCACAATTCCTGCCAATGACACCAACAATGGAGCACAATTCCTACCAATGACACCAATGATTGGGCACAATTCCTCCCAATGACACAGAGGGGGCACAATTCCTCCCATACACACCGACGATGGGGCACAATTCCTCCCATAGACACCAATGATGGGGCACAATTCCTCCCAATGACATCAATGATGGGACACAGTTTCACTCAATGACATTAACAATGACATTAACAATGGGGCCCAATGATGGGGCACAATTCCTCCCAATGACACCATCGATTGGGCACAATTTCTCACTGATGCTAAAGATGGGGCATTGTTTACTCCCACTGATGCTGGGTAAATGTTCTACTTCCAATGACAATGGTCCGGCCCCCCTAAAGTCTGAACTGCAGTAAACTGGCCCTTTATTTCGAAAGTTTGGAGATCTAACTGATAGAAAGCAAGCGATTGACCACACATGCACAATACATACCCCTTGCCAGTCACAGGTCACCAAAGCAAGGGGACAAGGGGGAGGAGAACAGGCACATGGCAGTGCACCCATTCTACATTAGCAGTGCATGTGTGTGTGTGTGGGGGGGGGGGGGCAGTTTTGCATCCTTGGCCTGAAATCCGGATGACAAGGGGATGGCCCCTTAATGTTCCAACATGACTGCACACCAGTGCACAAAGCAAGGTCCATAAAGACATGGATGAGGGAGTTTGGGGTGGAGGACTTGACTGACCTGACCTCATCCTGATAGAACACCTTTGGGATGAATAAAGCCCCATACACACGGTCGGATTTTCCGATGGATTCTGTCCTATCGGACAATGTTGTCGGAAATTCCGACCGTGTGTAGGCACCATCGGACATTTTCCATCGGATCCAAGTCCGATCACACCAATTCCGATCGTGTGTAGCGAATTCCGACGGACAAAGTGCCACGCATGCTCAGATCACATTACAAGACCAAAGCTATTGGCTACTAGCCTCTACGTAGTCCCGTCGTACGCAACAAACGTCACCACGTTCAGAATGATCGGATTTTCCGACAACTTTGTCCGACCGTGTGTATGCAACACCAGTGTCGGACTAAATCCGTCGGACTAAATCCGTTGGACAAAATCCGATGGATTTTGTGGTCGGATTTTCCGACCGTGTGTATGGGGCATTAGAGTGGAGACCACAAGCCAGGCCTTACTCGTCCAACATCAGTGCCTGACCTTACAAATGCACTTCTGGAAGAATGGTCAAACATTCCCATAGACACACTCCTAAACCTTGTGGACGGCCTTCCCAGAAGAGTTGAAGCTGTTATAGCTGCAAAGGGTGGGCCAATTCAATATTGAACCCTACGGACTAAGACTGGGATGCCATTAAAGTCCATGTGCGTGTAAAGGCAGGTGTACCAATACTTTTGGAAATGTAGTGTATATGAGACCTTAGCGCTCTGCATACATTATGTTCTATCTATTTGTATTTTGGACAATGATCCTTTGAAAAAGTCGATGGAGCGACACCGGGAAGCCGCGCGTTCTATCAGGGCTCAGGGCGAGAATGAATTCAGCGATTCAGTAATAAGGAGAGGCGGCAGCTGCATGCAGGGGATAATTGCAGCTCCTGCAGAGATGCGTTGCAGGCGCTTGTGAAAGGATTAGAGCATCCTCACTCCTCATCACTCCTTGATGGAATTAGAAGGCTCGCTCAGCTGCTGGGAATCTATTTATATAGATGAGGCCTGAAACGAGACGCACAAGATGTTTCGCTGTACAGTGAAGAACAGCAGGAAAGTATAACATGGAGAAACCCTCAAATTATCAAACACTGACAAACTGCTCACTGTGTAATCCTCCTATGCATGAAATCATCATCAACCCCTGAACACCAGTCGCTGTTTAAAACGATGCAGCATCGCCTACGCTGGCTGCTCCGATCAGCGGCGAGGCGTGAGAGACGCAAACTGCCGTCTGCACTTTGTGTGTTTATTATACATAGAATGTAGGCGGGGGCCTGAATTAAGTACCTTGTATTTGGAGGAAGTACTCACACACAGTATATAGGGTACGGATGTCTTTCATATATCACGCCACTTCTTTTCCTTCTCATACTAAGTTTCTTTCCATTTCTTTCCAACTGTGTATCTTTCTTAGCATTTTCATGCAGTAATAGATAACTGATCTTCAGCCAAAAGAGCGAGACACTTCCCTCACCACGACCATTTCCCCCAATTTCCTGATATTGAGCGGTTATTTGTTGGTAGGAAAGGCCCATCACTGTTCTGGAAATACTTTGAACCCAGCTTTATTATGTTTGTTCTCAATGCGTCAGACAGAATTGCTTTTCCAGATTCCTTGTCGAACTTCAGAAGTCCAATGTCATGCTGTTTAATAACTTCTGGTAAGACAGTTTGAGGCTCTTCAACACCATCCATTTCACCAGGTTCAGCATCGTCAGGTTTAGTCTCATCAATAAACACAGCATCGCCGCCACCATCGTCTTCCATTCCTGTCATGTTCAAGTTCTCTCTGGCCTCCTCACTTCTGATCTCTTCATAATCAGATTTATCTGACTTGACTTCCTCCTCGGCTTGTGATGCATTTGTGCTTGATCCAGCTTCAGATTCTAATAAACCTGTAGCAGGTGCAGGGGACTCCATGGAAGGTGTTGAACAACTTGTTCCAGGCTTTTCAAAGAAGGTCATGAAGAACTTGCTTGACTTTTTGGCTTCCTCCGCCTCCAACTTTCGCCTCTTCCGTCCTTCAGCTCCACTTTCCTTCTTCTTCATCAAGAAAGGTTTCATGGTTTTGCGATACACCTGAAGATTGATAGAAGTGGGCTGTCAGGCCTGGTGCTCTCCAATTTTGTCGCCGGGCTCTCCAATTTTTTCTTTAGTAATTTTAAAGAAGAACACACATATACATACACACACATACACATAAATACATACATACATATATAATTAATTTACTCAAAGACATACACTTTCACTGACAATGACCCATACACTCAAATACACATGCTAACTGGCACACACACAATGGCCCGCGAGCACACACTGATACAAAAATAACCGATGATGCCAACCCACTGGCACACTGACACTCATTAAAATACATTGGTGCACACAGTAACTCAAACAAAAACAATGACACACACTAACACTGAATTGAGAGTCACTGGGGACAGACAGAGAGGGACGCAGTGTGATGAGGACAGAGAGGGACGCAGTGTGACAAGGACAGAGGATTTTTGACACCCTAGGCGAAACCTCATTTTGTCTCACCCCCCTGGCTCCACCCATAAATGCTGCCTCACCAGCACCCAATAATGCAGTAACATCAGCACCCATAAATGTGGTAACATCAGCACGCATAAATGCAGTAACATCAGCACCATAAATGCGGTAACATCAGCACCCATAAATAAGGTAACATCAGCACCCATAAATGCAATAACATCAGCACCCAAAAATGCAATAACATCAGCACCCATAAATACGGTAACATAACATCAGCACCCATAAATGCGGTACCATCAGAACCCATAAATGCGGTAACATCAGCACCCATAAATGCAGTAACATCAGCACCCATAAATGCAGTAACATCAGAACCCATAAATACGGTAACATAACATCAGCACCCATGAATACGGTAACATAACATCAGCACCCATAAATACAGTAACATAACATCAGCACCCATAAATGCGGTAACATCAGCACCCATAAATACGGTAACATAACATCAGCCCCCATAAATGCAATACCATCAGCACCCATAAATACGGTAACATCAGCCCCCATAAATGCAATAACATCAGCACCCATAAATACGGTAACATCAGCACCCATAAATTCGGTAACATAACATCAGCACCATAAATGCGGTAACATCAGCACCCATAAATACGGTAACATAACATCAGCACCCATAAATGCGGTAACATCAGCACCCATAAATACGGTAACATAACATCAGCACCCATAAATTGCGGTAACATCAGCACCCATAAATACGGTAACATAACATCAGCACCCATAAATGCAGTAACATCAGCACCCATAAATACGGTAACATCAGCACCCATAAATACAGTAACATAACATCAGCACCCATAAATTGCGGTAACATCAGCACCCATAAATACGGTAACATAACTTCAGCACCCATAAATACGGTAACATAACATCAGCCCCCATAAATGCAGTAACATCAGCACCCATAAATACGGTAACATCAGCACCCATAAATACGGTAACATCAGCACCCATAAATGCGGTAACATAACATCAGCACCCATAAATGCAATAACATCAGCACCCATAAATACGGTAACATCAGCACCCATAAATGCGGTAACATAACATCAGCACCCATAAATGCGGTAACATCAGCACCCATAAATACGGTAACATAACATCAGCACCCATAAATGCGGTAACATCAGCACCCAAAAATACGGTAACATAACATCAGCACCCATAAATGCGGTAACATCAGCACCCATAAATACGGTAACATAACATCAGCACCCATAAATGCAGTAACATCAGCACCCATAAATACGGTAACATAACATCAGCCCCCATAAATGCAGTAACATCAGCACCCATCAATACGGTAACATCAGCACCCATAAATACGGTAACATCAGCACCCATAAATGCGGTAACATAACATCAGCACCCATAAATGCAATAACATCAGCACCCATAAATACGGTAACATCAGCACCCATAAATGCGGGTAACATAACATCAGCACCCATAAATACGGTAACATCAGACCCATAAATGCGGTAACATAACATCAGCACCCATAAATGCGGTAACATCAGCACCCATAAATACGGTAACATAACATCAGCACCCATAAATGCGGTAACATCAGCACCCATAAATACGGTAACATAACATCAGCACCCATAAATGCAATAACATCAGCACCCATAAATGCGGTAACATCAGCACCCATAAATACGGTAAAATAACATCAGCACCCATAAATGCAATAACATCAGCACCCATAAATACGGTAACATCAGCACCCATAAATACGGTAACATAACATCAGCACCCATAAATGCAGTAACATCAGCACCCATAAATACGGTAACCTAACATCAGCACCCATAAATACGGTAACATCAGCACCCATAAATGCGGTAACATCAGCACCCATAAATACGGGTAACATAACATCAGCACCAAAAATTCGGTAACATTAGCACCCATAAATGCGGTAACATCAGCACCCCATAATACGGTAACATCAGCACCCATAAATACGGTAACATAACATCAGCACCCATAAATGCAGTAACATCAGCACCCATAAATACGGTAACATCAGCACCCATAAATGCGGTAACATAACATCAGCACCCATAAATACGGTAACATCAGCACCCATAAATGCGGTAACATAACATCAGCACCCATAAATGCAATAACATCAGCACCCAAAAATGCAATAACATCAGCACCCCAAATGCTGCGCCAGCGTCTCTGACACTGAACATAGGTAGAGAGGGAGTAGGATCACACGCACACACGCAAAATCGCACATGATGACTTTAAGACCCCTTTCACACTGGAGGCGTTTTTTCAGGCGCTACAGTGCTAAAAATAGCGCCAGCATAGCGCCTGAGAAAAGCCTCATCTGCAAACCAAGTGTGAAAGCCCAAGTGCTTTCACACTGGGGAGCTGCGCTGGCAGGGTGTCACAAAAAGTCCTGCCAGCAGCTACTTTGTAGCGGTGGAGGAGCGGTGAATACACCGCTCCTCCACCGCTCCTGCCCATTAAAAACAATGGGGCATCGCCGCCATACCACCAGCAAAACGCTGCTGCAGCGGCATTTTGTGGGTTGATTTAACCCCTTTTTGGCTGAATAGCGCTGCGAAAATGACGGTAAAGCGGCGCTAAAAATAGCGCCGCTTTACCGCTGATGCCCGGGGCGGCTCAGGGTTAAAGAGGTCTAAGTCATCATCATGTGCAAATTGTGTGTGTGTGTGTCAAGCCCAAGCAGAAGCAAGTAGCCAATCAAATATATGCTCAATATGGATTAAATAAATATGCATAGCAATAGTTAAATAAATAAAGTGTAATAAAAGTGATTTGTGCAAGTAGTACCTGCTGTTGCACAAATCACTTTTATTACACTTTATTATATCTAAAGCTAAGCATATTTATTTAATCCAAATTGAGCATATATTTTATGACTTTTCTGGTTACTGCTACACAGTACACATGATGTGCACATGATGATGATAACACAGTGCTGCTTGTACAAGACTAGTTACAGTACCTGCTGCTGCTTGGAGGGGGGGGTTCCAATTGTTTTTCCTCCCTCTGGTGTCTCTCACTCTTTCTCTCTCCTTCTCTCCTTTTTTTTTATCCTGAGCCTTCCTCACTCTTCTCTCCTGTTCTTCTTCACTGACCACGTGACGTCACAGCACTCTCAACACGTCACACAGACCCGGGAGACCGCCGAGAAGAGACACTAAAGCAGCTGCGCAGAGGAGGGTAGGCGGAGCCTTAGGCTCCGCCTCCGCTAGTTACTCTATGGCTACGTAGGTTACCCGGGCGCTCCCTCTGGCCAGAACCAACTCATCGGCCGTTATGGGGGGCGCCCGGGCACCTGTTGCTTCCCTGCTCACTCTCTTATGTATCTTGCTGCGCTCCAGCAGGCCAGTCGTGGCACCAGGGACTGGATTAGTGTGGGAGGCGGCCGCAAGAGGAAGGGTGGGAGTCAAATTTTATTTCTTGTGCTGGCCGGCTTTTTTGCGCCCCCCCCCACGGCGCCCATGGCACTAGCCATGGCTGCCATACCCTAGGTACGCCACTGATTTATATAGATGAGGCCTGAAACGAGACGCACAAGATGTTTCGCTATACAGTGAAGAACAGCAGGAAAGTATAACATGGAGAAACCCTCAAATTATCAAACACTGACAAACTGCTCACTGTGTAATCCTCCTATGCATGAAATCATCATCAACCCCTGAACACCAGTCGCTGTTTAAAACGATGCAGCATCGCCTACGCTGGCTGCTCCGATCAGCGGCGAGGCGTGAGAGACGCGAACTGCCGCCTGCACTTTGTGTGTTTATTATACATAGAATGTAGGCGGGGGCCTGAATTAAGTACCTTGTATTTGGAGGAAGTACTCACACACAGTATATAGGGTACTGATGTCTTTCATATAAATCTTGCAGTAATAGATAACTGATCTTCAGCACTGATATAAGCAAACCAGAGAATATATACTGATCAGCCATAACTTCATGACCACCCACCAGTGGTGGAACTACCAGGGTTGCAAAGGTGGCACTTGGGATCGAGCCTGGGCATTCCACCACTGTCGAGGGGCCCCAGCGGGGTTGCTAGCCGCAGGGCTCTGAGCTGAGAGCTTCTATCTCATACAGCCCAGAGCCTACACTGACAGTTCCCCCTCCCTACGCCTTCCTCCCTCGCACAGATGGTAGAGGAGAGAGCCGATCTGCTCCTTCTCCATCCGCCCCTCTCCTCCTGTGTGCACCGTGGGATGTGTGAAGCAGCTGCACAGTGTACACACAGGAGGAGAGGGGCGGGAGAAGAAAGGAGCAGATTGGCACTCTCTTCTCCTATCCGTGTAAGGGAGGAGGGAGTGGGAACTATCAGTGTAGGCTCTGGGCTGTATGAGAGAGAAGCTATCAGCTCGCACTGATGAGGAGGCACTGATAGGCGGCACTGATGGGCACTGATAGGTGGCACTGATAGACAGCACTGATAGGCGGCACTGATAGGCATCATTGATGAGCACTGATAGGTGGCACTGATAGGCAGCACTGATAGGCACTGATAGGCAGCACTGATGGGCAAAGAAAAGTGGCACTGATAGACAGCACTCATAGGCAGCACTGATGGGCACTGATAGGCGGCACTGATGGGGCTGCACTGATAATCAGGACCCTGATTATCAGTGTAAACAATGTACTGATAGTCTTACTGTTTAACGGCTCTCCTTCCCTCACACAAACACATCGTGGGAGGAAAGGACTGCCGATAACCGGCAAGTCTGTTTACATGTGATCAGCTGATCACATGGTAAAGGGCGGCTGTGATTGGCCCTTTACCGCAATCTGTGATCAGCCCTTCATGGTTTCTTCATGGGCTCTGAAGGTTCTACTTACGCATCTGTCACCCACCTAATATCGAGTAGGTTCCCCCTGACCTGTTGAGGCATGGGTTCCTCTTAGACCCCTGAAGGTATGCCGTAGTACCTGCACCAAACCATCAGTAGCAGATCCTTTAAATCCTGTAAGTTGTGAGGTAGGGCCTCCATGGATAGGACTTTTTTTCCCAGCACATCCCATAGATGCTTGATTGGATTGAGATCTGGAGAATCTGGAGGGCAAGCCAACACCTCAAACTCATTGTTGTGTTCCTCAAACCATCCTTTTTTTTTATTATTCTTTTTATTGAGATTCCATAAAAGAAGTAACAAAACAGAGGCTCTGGGCATACCCCGGCTCACAATAGTACAAATACAAAACAAAAATAATAACAATAGAGCACTTAACATCCTCGCTAACGGAGTAGTATTAACTAAAGAGCACTCAAGGGTGATCGGTAATCATGGCAGTTATAAAAATCAGGAGTACATGTGTTGGAAGGGTACCTGTCCTGGAGGAGGTCTCTTTTAGATCAATCCCAGCATATTCATAATGAAAAAGTCTAAAAGGGGGTACAAAAGAAAAAAAAACAAAATAAAAACAGAAGTTATTAGACATGTGCACAATAGAAAAATTAGTTTAGTTTAGTTTCTGTTCGTTTCCGTTGATTCGTAACGATTCGTAAATTCGTAAGTCGTCGGTGTTCGTATTCGTAACGATTCGTATTTTCGTAAGAGTTATTTTTTTTTTTGTTGATTCGTTTTTCCGTTTAATTTTCGTTTATTCGAAATTCGGACGCATTCGTATTTTCGTAGATTTAGTTACATTCGTACTTTCGTTAGATCTGATTTATTCGTACTTTCGTAACATTGTTTTCGTAGATTCGTAATCGGAGCATAATTCATAATTTTATGTAATGTGTATGCTATTATTACATTGTAAGAGACACGGAAAATTACGAATCGAAAAAAAAAGTTACGAATGTACGAATTTTTTCGATCAATCCATTCGAAGCACGTTAAGCAGCGCCATTGTAAGAGACACGGAAAATTACCAATTCAACAAAAAAAAAAAAAGTTACGAATGTTGAATTTTTTCGTTCATTTTGATTTTCGTTGTTCCTGTTTTGGTTTTTCGGATTTTCTTCTTTCGTAGTTTCGTTGTTTCTAATTTGGTTATTTCGGATTTTCGTTGTTTTTCATATTCGTTCGATTCGATAATTTGTTATTCGTTAAAATTTTTAGCGAATCATTCGCTCATTCGTACGATAACGAATGAACGAATATAACGAATTTTAACGGAAAACGAAAAAAACTAAACGAATTGCACATGTCTAGAAGTAATGCCGCGTCAAAATTTTCGTCAACAAATGTTCGATGTGAGCGATGTTGACATTCCAACCGTGTGTAGGCTCCATCGGACATTTGCTGTCGGAATTTCCGACAACAAAAATTTGAGCGGCTCGTTGTACGTGTTATACGTCACCGCGTTCTTGACGTTCGGAATTTCCAACAACATTTGTGTGACCGTGTGTAAGCAAGACAAGTTGGAGCCAACATCCGTCGTAAAAAATCCACAGTTTTGTTGTCGAAAAGTCCGATCGTGTGTAAGGATAAAGCCTCATACACACGATCGGACCGTGGACCAACTTTCCTGTGGATTTTTGTCCAAAGGGCGTTGGCCCCAAGTTGGTATTGCATACACACAGCAGGACTTTTTCAGCCAACTTTCACCAAATCACGTGGTTTTTCTGCTCTTTACCGCCACCTTTGGTCAACTTCTGTATTGTTGTCTGATCTTTTGCATTGGTTCTGCATTGGTTTGTACAAAAGTCCGTTGGTTTTGTGTACACACGGTCGGCAGGGCAGGACTTAGGGTGGTGGGGGCCCCTGGGCTTGAGTCACTTTCGGGCCCTACCTTCTATACTTTACCGTATTTATCGGCGTATAACAGGCGCCGGCGTATAACACGCACCCCAAGTTTAGGAGGGAATTTTAATGAAAAAAAACCTTTAGGAGGGCTAAACTTTTAAATGCCCATCGATGCAGCCTTATCAGTGTCCATCTGCAGCCTTGCCCATCCATCTCCAGCCTTGTCCAGTGTCATTTGCAGCCTTATCAGTGTAGCCTTGTCATTGCAGTCTTGAAGTTTAAAAATGGCGCCGCCTAGATACAGAGTCCTGTGTATCTCGGCGGCTCTCGGGTCCTCTCGCAGTCCCGAGAGGAGCCGAGAGTAGCCGAGTGTACTCGACTCACAGTCCCGCCCTATGATGGACATAACACAGGGACTGGGCGTGACTGTGAGCCGAGTACACTCGGCTACTCTCGGCTCCGCTCGGGACTGCGAGAGGACCCGAGAGCCGCCGAGATGGGCGTGACTGTAAGCGGAGCCGAGCCGAGTACACTCGGCTATGTATCTTGGTGGGGCCCCCTATTGGGCGGGGCCCATGGGCTTGAGCCCAGTCAAGCCCAATGGTAAGTCCAGCCCTGACGGTCGGACTTTGGTCCATCGGACTTTTGTTGGCAGAAAGTTGGTCCGTTCGCACAGCCAACAAAAGTCTGATGAAACTTGGAAAAAGTTGGTCCGATGGAGCGTACACCCGGTCGGATGTTGGTCCAAAACAGCTAATTTGCATGTTGGTTGTCAAAAAGTCCGCTCGTGTGTATGGGCCTTAAGAATCACTTTAAGAGACTTCCCTGACAATGCAATAATGGTGAGAAGCCACCTACTGGCAGGAAGATTAACTGCACCGGCCTACAAGCAGCTCTGATAGTCTTCTGTTTCAGGCCCTGGGTAAAATGTCTCTGGAGGAAGGGCACAACCCCCCCCCCCCCCAAAAAAAAAAAAAAGCCTTAGAAAATGTGAGTCTCGCATGTTAGCATGGATGGGGAAGCTGAGACAACCAGAAATGGGCTGCGTTAATTATTTCACAGACAAGCCACGCCGTTGGCCGTAAGAACTGCGCAACATTTGAATTCAGGCCAGTTTTCTGCAGAATTTTCCTTCTTGTGTACACTGGCTGAATGAAAGAAGAAGCTGAGGACACTAAAAGGTTTTATTACTGTATGTGAAATGAGAGAAAGTGGTAAGGTAGAAGTTATTTTCCAAGTACAGGTGGATGTGCGGGAAGAGCTACCTTTTCTACTAAAATGTGTTATTGATGAATTATTTATTACTGCTCAGATCAATCACTAGGCCAACCTGTATTCAAGCCGATAATCAGATGCAGTTATAATGTTACATTTTGCTATGTAGTAAAAGACACATAGCCATTGAGTTCAAGCTACCAAAACATAAATAAAAAATAAATCAGAAAAAAATGGATTAAAAAGAAGGCAAAATCTTCAATAAATTGTTAACAAATTTGTTTTAACAGAGAACAAATTTCTTTATGAGCCCCAATCAGGGCCGTCTTTAATATTGATTGGACCCTGGGCAAAACTTTTCTTGGGGCCCCCCCCCCCCCATGCAGTTTTGCTCTCCACCTGCTCTGAGACATACAATAAATAGCAGCTAGACTCAAAATCAGTTTACTGAATCAGATCAGGCAGCTATTGCGATTGGTTGCCAGAGGTTACAGTGTATCATTACCGCTCACTGACTGGTTGCTAGATGTTACAGTGTATCATTACCGCTCACTGACTGGTTGCTAGAGGTTACAGCACACATTACGGCTCACTGATTAGTTGCTTGAGGTTACAGCACATGATTTCTGCTTGTTGATTGATTGCTAGAGATTACTGTGGATATGACCTCAGGGGGGCATGATATACATATCAATGACGCCGGCCGCCGCTATTTACATATGAATTCCGCCGCTATTTACATATGAATGCCGGTAATTTACATGTAAACACAGGGTCTGCAGGTGAGTCATCTGTACACAACAATAGGACAGAGCTGGGCAGCATTAGTAGCAGCACTTCACACTGAGCTATTAGGACACAGCACAGCACTAAAACCTCAAGGGATGAGGGAATTCAAAACCAGGATAGTTGGCAAGTATGAGACAGCTGCTTTGGGCCCCACAACAATGACAGGGCCCAGGGCAGCTGCCCCTATTGCCCTGCTTTAAAAACGGCCCTGCCCCCAATGACAATAAGTCCTTCACTTCAAGTATTTGACGTCACTATACAGTATTGTGTTTCTTTATTTATGTACAATAGCAAAAGTGAGCATGTTCCAGAACAGGGAAGTGAGCCATATGTGTAGAAGAGGAGTGTGGGGGGGTATGATAGTGGGCAGCATAGGTGTGCGCAGGGTGTGTGTCAGGTGTGCCTGGGCACACCCTAATCACAATGTGCGGTGACAATTCCCCCTACTGCCCTATTCATTCACTATCCTGTGCAGATGAGGCATCAGAGAAAGGCATATGGGTTTGGACTTTGGGGTGCACACCCTAATGCAATAGGCTGCGCACACCTATGGTGGGCATTATGTACAGTATAGGAGTATGGGGGTTATTACATTAGGCTGTATGTGCAGGAGAGGAGTGCAGAGGGTATGAAACTTGGCAATATGTGCAGAAGAGGATTGAGGAGTGTACAAAAGTGGTTGGTATGTGCAGGAGAGGAAAATGGTACTATAGGCTATATAGGTAGGAGAGGAGTACAGAGGGTATGACAATGGCGTGGGTAGGAGAGGAGTGGAGGCTGGTACTCCATCGGTTTGGGGGGGGGGCAGACGGACCTGACCACGGACCTTTCCCTCCCATCGCTCCTGCCCGCCACCGCACACCATACATCCCCCCCCCCCGGTCGCCGGTTCTCTTACCCGGTGATGCTATCTCAGGAGGTAATAGGGGGCTCTGTGCAGGATCTGATCTCCCAGGGTGGTGCATTGCTTTTCTCTAGCTCCTGGCCATCCATGGATACAGCTGAAGCAAGATTCCCCTCCAAGTCGCGGTTTGTGGGTCGGTCGGCCCTCGGCATCACAGTGGCAGTGCGTCTTCTCCCTGCTTCTCCCTCCTCCTCCTAGGCCAATAAGATTGCTTCTTCTTTTGGCCAACCAGGAAATGGGTCAGGACCCGCTTCCTGATTGGCCGGGAGGAGAATCAGTGTGAATCAGTGTGAGGCGAATCAGTGTGACAATAGCGAAGATTCAACTGGGTGGGCTCGGGTGCAATGCTCAGCCTTTTTTGAAGCCTGTTAGAGCCCTAATCACGTGCTTAAAAAAGAAAAGAAAACCCTGTTGGAACCCATGCGTCTGGCGCCACACATGTAGATTAGAGGGCCGCACACATGTATGGGCGGGGATCGGCGCCCCTGTGCCCTGCATTACAGGCAGCCACAGGTAGCGGGTATGATAGTGGGCAGTATGTGCAGGAGAGGAGTGCAGAGAGTATGACAGTAGGTGGGTATGGGTAGGAGAGGAGTGTGGAGAGTATGATAGTGGGCAGTATGTGCAAGAGAAGAGTATGAAGGGCATGGTAGAGGGAAGTATGTGTAGGGGGAGTGCAGAGGGTATAACAGTGAGCAGTATGTACAGGAGAAGAGCGTAGAGGGTATGACAGTGGGCAGTATGTGCAGGAGAGGAGTGTGAAGGGTATAACAGTGAGCAGTATGTGCAGGAGAAGAGCGTGGATGGTATGACAGTGGGCAGTATGTGCAGGAGAGGAGTGTGAAGGGTATAACAGTGAGCAGTATGTGCAGGAGAAGAGTGTGGAGGGTTTGACAGTGGGCAGTATGTAGAGGAGAGGAGTGTGGATGGTATGACAGTGGGCAGTATGTGCAGGAGAGGAGACTGCAGGGAATGACAGTAGGCAGTATGTAGAGGAGAGGAGAGGAGTGTAAAGGGTATGACAGTGAGCAGTATGTAGAGGAGAGGAGTGTGAAGGGTTTAACAGTGGGCAGTATGTGCAGGAGAAGAGTGTGGAGGGTATGACAGTGGGCAGTATGTAGAGGAGAGGAGTGTGAAGGGTATAACAGTTAGCAGTATGTACAGGAGAAGAGCGTGGAGGGTATGACAGTGGGCAGTATGTGCAGGAGAGGAGTGTGGAGGTATGACAGTGGGCAGTATGGGCAGCAGAGGAGTGTGAAGGGTTTAACAGTGAGCAGTACGTGCAGGAGAAGAGCATGGAGGGTATGACAGTGGGCATTATGTAGAGGAGAAGAGCGTGGAGGGTATGACAGTGGGCAGTATGTAAAGGAGAGGAGTGTGAAGGGTATAACAGTGAGCAGTATGTGCAGGAGAAGAGTGTGGAGAGTATGACAGTGGGCAGTATGTCCAGAAGAGGAGTGTGTATGGGGGGCATGACTTTACCCATTATGTGTAGAAGGGGAGTCAAAGGCACAGACCATCTTGCAGCCAATCAGATCATTATACATTGGGACTGTAGACATATTCAGCGTGCAATACTTACACATTTGTAACAAGCTCATTTTATCAGTGGGTGATTAGTATCCTGACAACCTTGTATGATTGTAAGCTCTTCACCTTCATGAGAACAAATCCCAGAATGGATATTCTAGAAATTGAAGCACTGCGACTGATGGAGAATTTAGGTGAAGGACTTGATCAGCAGAGATCTTGGTGATTTTGTCTGAAGACGCCCAGTTGGGCGTTAATTGATCTTCTAGGTCTGCGTCTGATCTGCGCTTCAGATTCAATTACATTAGAGCGCTCAGATCCAGCGTAACGCCAATGCTCTTAGTGGGCAGTGACATAATCCCGGCATTTGTAAAGCCGCAGTGATGGACAGCTTAGTGCTTACATCCTGCTAATTATCCAAATTGTGGTATCCAATTTGCTGAGATTGGCCCCCCTCTGTGGGACCCGGCAGGGTGGCGAGCTGATAGATGAACAATTGTCATTGGTGAATATTACAGTCTAGTACAAACAGGAGAAGCCACAGCTTCATTCTCATTCTCATTCTGTTGTGCGTGTTGCTGAGTTTTTAACATTCAAGTCAACGGAACGGAGATGAGCAAACCTCTGTGAATTTCCATCAGTTGTGGAACATTTTTAAAATAATCTGTAAACCTCTGAAATTCTGAATTTCTGAACTCCCATTGAAGTCAGTGGGAACCTGAACTGGGCTCCAAACAAGCGTGTATTACTGAGCAGTCAATGATGCCAAATTGTTCAGAATAATTTGGAAAATTCAACCAAATGGACCAAAAACAGCCTGACCCACTTTAAAAAAAAAAAAAAAACCTACCAGGAATATTAGGATAGAAGGGTGGGACCTGGTGGCACTGGCAGTCAAGTTAAGGATGCTCAGGCAATAGCAGAAGCCAATATAAGGCAGAAACAGTCTTTGGAGCAAAGTGTTAACCAGTTGACCTCCGGAAGATTTTACCCCCTTCATGACCACACCGCTTTTCGCAGTTCAGCATTGCGCTATTTTAACTGGCGATTGCGCCGTCATGCAATGCTGTACGTAAACAAAATTCATATCATTTTTTCCAAACATTTTTTTTTTGTGCCCATCATTGCCAAATTGTTGTTCAGAATAATTTGGAAAATTCAACCAAATGGACCAAAAACAGCCTGACCCACTTTAAAAAAAAAAAAAAATGTTTTTTTTTTATTTTTTACAGAAGCCAATATAAGGCAGAAACAGTCTTTGGAGCAAAGTGTTAACCAGTTGACCTCCGGAAGATTTTACCCCCTTCATGACCACACCGCTTTTCGCAGTTCAGCATTGCGCTATAAAAAACAAAAACAAAATTCATATCATTTTTTCCAAACATTTTTTTTTTTGCCCATATGTATATGTTTTTTTTTTTTTTTATTGGTTTACCTGAAAGCTGCTGCAATTACAAACTATGGTATATACAGTATACTGGAATTTAAATGTATTTATTTTATACCAGTAATGGCGGTGATCAGCGACTTTTTGTGGAACTGCAATAGTTCAGACAATCTGACACTAATGCCGCGTACACACGAAGGGACTTTGTCTGCCGGACCTAGTCCAGCGGACAATCCGCCGGACTTTCCAGCTGGCTTCGGCGGACTTAAAAGCGAACGGACTTGACCACACACGATCACGCTAAAAGTCCGGTGGTTCACGCGATGACGTACAGCACGTACGACGGGACTAGAAAAAGAAAAAGACTAGAAAAATACTTGCTACTGAGCATGCGTCCTTTTTGGTCCGCCGGACCATACTACAGACGGCCGTATTGTCCGCCAGACTGCCAAGTCCAGCGGATAATTTTAAAACAAAACTTAAAACTTTAGTCTGCCGGATTTTTTGGAAAAAAGTCAGTCGAAGGCCCACACACGAGGGGATTATCCGGTGGACTTAGTCCAGCGGACAATCCCGCGGGATAATCCCTTCGTGTGTACGCGTCATTACTGACACTGAAGGGAATTGACTAACTGCCACTGACATGACTAGTGACGCTAATACAGTGATCAGACAGTGCTATTACTATACACTGTCACTGTAGTAATGACACTGGCTGGCAAGGGGTTAACATATAGTGCAATCAAGGGGTTAAATGTGTGCCTACCTGTGTGGATTATGTGTAAAGTGTGTAAAATGTGCTGCTTTTACTTATAGATTTCTAGCTTTCTCATCCCTACTTTGCAGGGATGAGAAACAGGGAGATTGTTCTCTACACAAGGGTCTCTTCCTGCAGGACATGACCCAGGAACACTACACTCTGCTGCCCAGGCTCTCCCTCCACCCTCTGGGTACACCTCCCCGTGGTTTGGCTGAAGCTCCATAAATATTCAGGCTGCCTGTTCTGCCCTTCCTCCCACTATAATTCTTGAACCCTCAAGAAGACAGGGGGAAGTAGCAGAACAGCAGCCCGCGAAACACTGAGCAGCCCTAGGCAATCAACCTCTGCCCCACTGTTTGTAGAGCAGCTAAGTTAAATGCAGTGGCGGCTAGTGTAAGTTTTTTTTTTTGGGGGGGCAAACACTATACCACCCCCCGGGTCGGTCAGTTCGTAGCACTTACCCTATAACCGGCGGCTTCCCCTGCTCGGCGGCCTCCCGTTCTCCTGCTTTACTCCTGGGTCCTCACGTTCTTCGGGTCATCAAGGCGGCTTGCGTTTCCTCCCTCCTCCTTGGCGGCCAATCGGGAGTCTTCTCTTTTCGACCAATCGGAAAACGGGTCTCATGCTTCTGATTGGCCGGATTGAGGATCAGTGTTTCAACAGCGAATATTCCTTGTAACACACCTGGGTGAGATTGAAGCCTATTAGAGCCTCTAAAAACAAAACACTGCTGTAATTCATGAAACCGGTGCCTTAAAAGGGGCCGGACGCATGACTAGGGGGTGACCATGGTGGCCGTAGATAGATTCATGCTATGTATAAATCTATTCATTACCATATAGGGGGGTAGAGTGGAGAGACGGCCCGCCACTGGTTAAATGTACATAGCAGCCGTCTCTAGGAGGGTGCTACACTGAGTTCTACTTTGAAGCCCAATAGAGCCTGCTAAACACATTCCAGGTACATTAAAACAAGAATCTATGGAGGGTTTTCCTAAAGTTCATTTTCCTTACAAAGCAGCCACAGCCTGAATTAAAAAGTCTGTCCTCTGCCAGCATGCTGCAGAGAAAGACTCCTGCTTTCTGTGTGGAAGCAGTGGCTAGAGCTCTCCAATCAGCAGGAAGTAATAGGTTTGCTGATTGTTGTGCTCAAGCTTTGACTCAGTAAAGAGGCATGCTGGGAACTCTGAAAAGAGACCACTGCCTCCACATAAAAAGCAAGGTGAAGCATGTTGGCAGGGGACAGGCTTTTCTACTCAAGCTGTAGCTGATTTGAAAGAAATGTAGCACCATAACCCCTAGGGGCGGCTGGATTTTTCTGGGCTTACCAATTACCTCCTCCATCTTGTAGCTTGTCGTTCTTGTCTAGGGGTTCTCAGGGTTGATACCCAGTAGTAGCAGAGACTGACACTTGAATTCCTTTTTAGGAATTTTTTTATTTGCTTAAAATGTTAAACAGAACACAGTCTCTTAGTTGGAAATAGAGGGCACAGGATGAAGTTTAGCTCAGGTACTTTAGAACTGCTGACACTCAAAAAATGTCTCTAGATCAGGGGTCTCAAACTGGTGGCCCTCCAGCTGTTGCAGAACTACAATTCCCATGAGGCATTGCAAGGCTGACAGTTACAAGCATAAATCCCATAGGCAAAGGCATGATGGAACTTGTAGTTCTGCAACAGCTGGAGGGCCGCCAGTTTGAGACCCCTGCTCTAGATGATCCAGGGAGTAGCCACTCACAACTGGATAACTCAACTGTTGGATAAATCCTTGCTTGCAGATCTAGCAGCCAACAAGTGATTTTAACTTAGCAAAGTCTCTGCCACAGTCTTGGTTGTGAAACTTTAGATCAGGGGTCTCGAACTGGTGGCCCTCCAGCTGTTTCAAAACTACAAGTCCCATAATGCCTCTGCCTGTGGGAGTCATGCTTGTAACTGTCAGCCTTGCAATGCCTCATGGGACTTGTAGTTTTGTAACAGCTGGAGGGCCGTTAGTTTGAGACCCCTGCTTTAGATGAACACAAAAGTCTCTCACAGGAACTTAGTTGTAACTGAAGGATAAGGTTAGGAACTTTTCTTACAGCACCTGTATCTTGCAGCCGGTCCGGCGATACCGTAAGAAATGCGGATTCAATTAGTGTCCTTACAGCTCAGCTTCCAGGCTCTTACCGAGCAGCCAGCCTCGTGCGTGGCTCTCCTCTGAAGAGTCCTCCCCTGGTTGCATGTAGAGTTGTTGGGCCTCTCCAATCCTGAGACGGCTCTGGAACACTTCAGAATCCTCCTTTAGTTACTGCGCCTCGAACTAGCCAGTTCCGAGGCTCGGAAACGGATGGATCCACACCCCAGGCCATGAGGGCCTCTGGGGCTGGTCAGGAGGACCAGGACCATGGAGTCAGCAGACACTCCTGGACCGGAACGGAACGGAACCCTGTGACTTCAGCCCCTTATGTACCCTCTCCTGGAATACACAGCGGGACAAACGCGCCCACTGATTGGCTCCGAGAGGAGATTGGTACCCAATGCGTCTAACCAGACTGCGTTCTCAGGCCTGTCACAGGTGCTCACCCACCTATGACCAGGCAGAACTTCAATACAGCCCAGCCAAACTGATGCCAAAGCATAATTTAGAATAATTAACCACAAAACTCAACTACAGTTTTGGGCTAAAACTAAATTTACATGCATAGCGCATACTATGGAAAAGTACCGGGGCTACAGAAAATAAACATGGAACCTTGAAAACCTTTTGTTTTGATGCACTCGGAATTAATTTAGTTGGGCTTTAAATATCTTACATGATATATTCCACATGCACAAAAAGACCACAATCAAAGACCTTTTAGAAAATGACCCCATTCATGATCGGGAACACATATTGGCTATTCTATAATAAGGACTCAGAAGTCTTTGCAAACTGCAGGTATTTCTGTTTGAGTTCCATCGTTGTGCTCCCCTATTGGCTACATAAACAAGTTTCCAGCCACCTTAGATTAAAATGTTTCAGTAGGTACCATTTATTTTATTAAAGGCCTAGAAGATTCTCCTATCTTCTCAGTGTGCACCAATGTCCCCTCCTTAGACTCTGTTCAAGTCTCTCTTCCATTCTCAACAGAGGAGGAGGAGGAGGAAAAGTGACTGATTAAGTCTTCCTCATTGTCTCCTCCGAGGTGCCAGGGACTGGAGGGTGATATGCAAAACATGGGCAAAGCTTTATGATATTTTGGCTGATTGATGCCTTGTGGTAATAGCAACATCCGCTCCTGGATGGTTTATATCTTACGTACGGCGACACCTTAAGCATTATCCTAAGAGACAAAGTGATTAAGATGAAAGTTTTGATGAATTTCAGCAGGAAATTATGAAACCCTTGCTCACAAATCTCTTTTCATTAATAAAGGGAGGAATTAACCACATCGAGAAATCTTTTCTGCAGGCAAAAACGGGATGGTAGTGATTTGTGGCTTTTCAAATGCAAATCTGGATCTTGACAGCATCAAGAAAGCTCAAGGTGGATGGATTTAGAGTTATAAAGGGAGTTCAACTCTGTCTGTATGGGAAAAAAAGAAAAATAGCTGCAGCCTTCCATACCTCTTCATAAATAATAATAATATAGGTATAGCCATGTCGTCATGTAAATTCCCTGGGTGATAAACTGTGAGCAACTCCAAAAAACGGTGATAATTTGGCCTTGTTCTTAAACAGTTGAAGGCTTAACTTCAACCAAAAGGTGTAGAAGAACTACATTGAATGATACTTGAAGACAAAGAAAGGCAAAAACAAATCACTACAATCTCACACATATCTGGAAGGACCTTCTAGAAGGGTCCTTGCCTTCCAGGTTTTGCCTGATTGAGGATAATCTCCTTGGATGGTCAGGCCCTTGCTTCCCAGGCCTCTGACTGGGAATTTTTTTTTTTGTTCTCCTAACTAGAGCATCCAAGCTGGCATGTGGGAGAGGCCTAAGAAACTGGAAGGAAGTTGCCAGTCTGGGCCTACAGAATCAACACTGCCCCGTGGCAAAGTTCTTAAAGCGGTGTTCCAGACGTTTTTCTTCTTTTTTTTTAAAATTCAGCATCTACAAACACTGTAGCTGCTGATTTTTAATAAGAGCACTTACCAGTCCAGTGAGCACGCGATGTCGGCCCCCCCCGAGGGCTATGCGTCTATCGGATCGTGTGCCAGGGCCACCATTGCAACTAAGGAAAACCGGCAGTGGAGCCTTGCGGCTTCACTGCCCATTTCCTACTGCGCATGTGCGAGTCACGCTCCACTTTGTGAATGGCCCCGTCTTCTTCTGGGGCACACACAGGTCCCAGAAGACAATGGGGGAGCTAGTCGAAGAGGAGGAAGTGATGGAACAGCTCCGCGGACTAGGAAGAGGCAGATTAGGAAGACTGCCTACCAACAGGGGTTTCTGGTAAGTAAAACATTTTTTTGTTTTTAATTTATTTCAATGAAAATTTTAATGTATAAATGTTTTTTAGGGTGGACCTCTGCTTTAAAGGTCCTACAGCTGTGTCAGAGGTCAAAAGAACTTTAAGAACCTGGGGGATAGCTGCCCATCTGGGCCTATAGAATCTACACTGACTTGTGGAACAGGCCTTAAAAGTCCCACAGCTAACCTATAGAAGAGGTCAAAATAACTTAAAAAGAATCTAGAAGGTAGCTGTTTATCTGGGCCTATAAAATCGACATTGACTTGTGGAAGAGACCAAAAGGTATCCTACAGTTGACCAGTGGCAATGGTTAAAAGAACTTAAAGAATTCAGAAGGTAGCCACCCTTCTGGGCCTCTAAAATCCATACTGACTTGTGGAATAGGCCCAAAGAGTCCCACAGTTGACCTGTGGCAGAGGTCAAAAGAACTTAAAGAATCTAGAAGGTAGCCACCTGTCTGGGCCTACAAAATGTATACTGACTTGTGGAAGAGACCCAAAGAATCCTATATTTCACCTGTGGTGGAGGTCAAAATAACATAACCCCTTGTCTACCAATTGATCGTGCACAGGATGCTGTTCACTGGGATGAAAACTAAACCAGGTAATGTAAGATGGCTTCAGCTCTGCTCTCCACCTTCAGGAGAGGACGCATTTCACCCCCTAGTTGGCTTAATCATTGGGGCCTCATTAGTAGAGAGCATGAACGGTCTTTGACAGCTCAGTCACTGTGTTGGCGGTGCACAGTGAGCATGCTCTTCACAGAGAAACCTTGGCTGCCCATGGACGCATGTTGCATGGGCATTAAACATTACATGGGCGGCAAGAAGTTGAGTTGACATAAGACCCCAACTGGTAACTAAGCAAACCAGACTCCACATACAACTGCACTATTGCTTTATAATTGAGTTTGGCATCATTCACATAGGTGCCTGGGGCTGTATAACAAATGATTTGGGCATATTTCCAAGCCTCTGTGCCATATGTACTGTGTACAGGTGCCCATAGAAATCAATACTCAGGTCTTGTGCAAATGCGCACATTCGCAACAGTCCATCCCCGGGGTCATACGCCTGTATGCATGCATGTGTACAACTGTGTAACACCGTTGATTTCTATTGGTGCCTGAGCTTCCCGGAAAAACACCTGAATTTTATGTCATGTGGCCCCAGGCGGCCGTGTGCATGAGACCTTGCGCTTTAGGAATACATACCTGGATCCTGCTGCTGAAGTTTAGATAAAAACAGATACCCAGCTGCACCTAACCTTGAATTGGGCATGAATGTCTTCTCCCAAACAACAAACAAAAAAGGGCGCATCGACCTAGCGTATTACCAACATAAATTTTATTTGAGAATAAAAACAAGTGTTATACTCACAAACGCATGCATCGCCTTCAGGTCTGCTGTAGACAAACAATAGTGTGGAAAGACCAGGCAATGTCCATAATAAAATCAACAGAATCAAGGCGAAAACATGGGTGACCAAGGTAGTCCTATTGGAAAATGAATTGCCAAACTAAGGCCGCTCCTCCCAATCTCAAAAGACCAAAAGAGAAGAAACATATACAAAACAAGTGGAAGAGCGCTGTTCCAAAGGATGGTTATTAAGCAATAATAGAGAATCCATATATGATGATAAATATTTAATTGGCAAAATAATCAGAAAGTATAAGTAGCTGCCAGGGGATACAAATATATCCAAAGAGAAAATAAAATAAATAGTGTAACCATATAAACAAAACTTCAATGAGGCTGTAAAAAACACTCAGGAGCCCGGGTTAATGGAAAGGAGACATTTCTTGGATATAAAAGAGGTTTTATTTCTCTTAACAGTCCTTTTGATATTTTGAGGGGGAAAGAGGGTTAGGGCCAGGACACCCTTAAGCAGTTGCAATTTCAATTGGCAGACTCAAAGACTTCAATAGGAGGACAGCTGTACAGGGAAAGGCCCCCAGCAAGGTGCCACATCTGAACGTGCAGGATTGCTGTCTCCTATGGCAACAGTCTTTAACAGTTCCTAACACAAATCGTTACAGTCCTCTTTGCTTCGCTACAACTTCTCCTTGTAGTTCTTCAGCCCCTTGAGCTCCTGGTCTCTCACTGGACCCTCTGATGACTCTGAATCCCTGGAGCCCCTCAAAGCTTTGCGGTGGTATCTCCCTCAAGCGTCACCCACGCTTCCCTGCTGGGCCCCTAGCTTGGCACTCCAGATACTTCTCACGCTTCACCCCTGCTAACGGGCTGGGTCCCTGGCTTGACTCACCTCCGCTGGCGGGGTCCCTGACTTGATCACCACCTGAAGTTTCCCGATTCTCCACCGTGCCCGTTTGGTGAGAATGCTGCTTCGGTACTTGCTTCAGTTACTCACTGTGGTCCCTGGTAAAGGTGGTTGGTCCCTTAGTGGCGACAGCTTTCCTTTTACCTCTGACCATGACAGATTCTCTGGCTGGCAGAACCGTCACTTATGGTTGGACTGCAAGCCGCAATCCCAACCCTGCACTGCCCTCTGACTTCTGGATAGGCCCTCACACAGCCTGGCAGCCAGATGCCACCGGGATAGGCCCAATCTACGGCCTAGAAGCCTGGGGCGTACGACAAACAACCACCCAGACAGCCGTCTAGGTGGCACAGAACACAGATCACCTGACCTCACCCGAATACATAGGTTCTACCAGCAGGCCAAGGGATTAAAGAAAACCCCTGCCCATTGGCTGAGATACCCCATATGCCCATAACCTGACCTTGAGTTGCCCTTCACGTATCTAGTCCCACCAAGTACCCGGCCACCTAGCGGTAGAAGAGAAAAGTGCAACAAGGCCAAACTTAGGGAGAAATCAGTGGATCTCTAGGAAATGATCAGGGTAACTACTCCTGGCAAGTAAATTTGTGAGGAGCTCCCTGACTAAACCCCAGGGCGCTACATCAATATTGAACCCTAAGGACCAAGACTGGGATGCCATTAGAGTCCATGTGCGTGTAAAGGCAGGTGTCCCGATACTTTTGGTAATACAGTGTATATGCCGTACGTTTGTGAGTATAATGCGTGTTTTTATTGTCAAATAAAATTGATGTTGGTAATGTGCCAGGTCAGTGCGCCCTTTCCTTGTTGTTTTGCAGTCCATGAGGATACTCGTTGTCCTGATGGGGCAGCAAGGCCACTGGCGCTGGCGAAGAATAAATATACTGTACACCTCTAAGCTTACCACCTGTGCTTTTTAAACGTCTTCTCCCCCCCCCCCCCCCCCCCCGCCCCCCTGCTTTGAGCTCTGCTTTATCCCCTTGCGCTTGATTAGATATTTCTTACTTTTCTGCAACATTTCCGATCAGGAACATTTTTCTAAAGCCATTATTTTGAAGCTTACATTATTTTCTTAATAACAGATAAACAGAGAACTTACATAAAATATTTTCTCTGACTCTTTACGGAGCTATTACAGCGCTCTACTTGAAAGGTTTCATTGACTATAAAAGCCGTGATTAATGAAATTCCACGAGATGTGCTCGAGATGCGCTAATGTCAAGGACGAATATTGAAACACGTAGAGAATAGAATCGAGGGGCGCCGAGTGCAGATAGCAGCAGCGGCGTCTCTTAGTGAAGCTCTTATAGGCAGTTTGCATGGATGAAGAAAAACACATTGACAGCTCATCTGGTATGTTCTGTCACTCATGTATAGAAGTATAGAATATCAGAGGAAGAGCGGCTGGTGAAGAAATAACTTAAAGTCAATCTACACTCAAACAAAATGCAATATGTTGCACTTTACCAGCATTTAGATGTGGTGGCGACATTCTTTTTTTAGGCCTTCTGTCCTTTTATTTTCACTTACCCCTCCACTGTATTCATAGGAGTTGGACTCAACATGCCATTTGTCTCTAAAAAAAACGGCATGGTCTTCAAATAATAAAGTTGGGTCAAATAGTCATGGTAATGAATTGGCACATCCTTTAGACCCCATTCCACATGTCAGCGTTTTGTAGCTTGAAGCACAAAGCTCCAAAGTGCTGGAGGAGAAAAAAAAAATCAATTATTCTCTATGGAGATGGTCAGTGGCGTCACTAGGGTTGGTGTCACCCGGTACGAAAAAAAATGGTGTCACCCCCCCACCAACTATAGTCTCCCCTCAGTACAGACCCCCTACACTAACTACAGACCCCCCTCCACTAACTCCAGATCCCCCTCCCTCAGTACAGACCCCCCCCCTCACTAAGTTCAGGCCACCCTCCATCAATATAGACCCCCTCCCTACAGTGCAGACCCCTCCATCAGTACAGACACCCCCACCTCGGTGCAGACACCCCCCCCCTTAGTGCAGACCCCCCATCAGTACAGACACCTCCCCAGTGCAGACCCCCCCAGCAGTGCAGACCCCCCCAGCAGTACAGATAACCCTCTAAGTGCAGACCCCCCCAGCATTACAGACACCCCCTCAGTGCAGACCCCCAGCAGTACAGACACACACCCCCAGTGCAGACCCCCCTCAGTACAGACATCCCCCTCAGTGCAGACCCCCCCAGCAGTACAGACACCCCCCCCCTTAGTGCAGACCCCCCTCAGTACAGACACCCCCCAGTGCAGATACTCCCCTCAGTGCAGACCCCCCCAGTGCAGACCCCCCCCCAGCTGTACAGACACCCCCCAGTGCAGACCCCCCTCAGTACAGACATCCCCCTCAGTGCAGACCCCCCAGTGCAGACCCCCCCCAGCAGTACAGACACCCCCCCTCAGTACAGACATTCCCCTAAGTGCAGACCCCCCAGTGCAGCCCCCCCCAGCAGTACAGACACCCCTCCCTTAGTGCAGACCCCTTCATTGCAGACCCCCCAGCATTGCAGACCCCCCCCCCTTAGTGCAGATCCCCCCTCAGTACAGACACCCCCCTCCTTAGTGCAGACCCCCCCTCAGTACAGACACCCCCCTGGGTGCAGACACCCCCAGTGCAGACACCCCCCCTCAGACCCCCCAGCATTGCAGACCCCCCCCCCCCCCCTTAGTGCAGATCCCCCCCTCAGTACAGACACCCCCCCTTAGTGCAGACCCCCCTCAGTACAGACACCCCCCTGGGTGCAGACCCCCCAGCAGTGCAGACCCCCCCCTTAGTGCAGATCCCCCCTCAGTACAGACACCTCCCCTTAGTGCAGACCCCCCTCAGTACAGACACCCCCCTGGGTGCAGACACCCCCAGTGCAGACACCCTCCCCCCAGTGCAGACCCCCCAAAGTAAAGACACCCCCCCTGGGTGCAGACCCCCCATTTTACAGACACCCCCCAGTGCAGAGACACCCCCAGTGCAAATCCCCCCAGTACAGACATCCCTCAATACAGACACCCCCTTACAGACCTCAGATACAGACAGCGGTGTGTGTCCCTCAAGCTCCTCCTCCTCTGTGGATGTAAACAGAGAGGAGGGGAGGCGGCTTCGTTCCGCTCCGCTGAGGGACACAGCCGCGGCGACAGTGAGACACAGGGCGGCGGGCGGTGTTAGCAGTGCCGCTACCCACGGGTGTCACCCCTTTTGCGGGTGTCACCCGGGTGCGGCCCGCACCCGGCTAACAACGCCACTGGAGATGGTTCACATCTCCACTCCAAGTCACCTGAAGCCAAACGCCTGAAGCTCAAAAAAGTTCTGGAACTTTTTTTGTAGTTCGATTCGGGCAGATGTGAGCATTTTTGGCACATTTTTATTCACATAGAAATAAATGGAAATGCACCATTTCCGCGTTATTGTGTGCTGTCGTGCATTTTTGCGAGATTGTTTGCTCAAATGAAAAAAATAAATTAATTAAATAATAATAATATATCAAAAATCGGACAGATTTTGTAGTCGGAACTTCCGACCGTGTGTACGGGGGCTTAGTGTTATTTATCCTTTTCACTTTGCATGTACTGTAAGTGTAACTGCTGCAAGTACTTATTGCTGCTTAAACGCTTCCCGACTGATTTCTGTATAAATGACAATGGTCCCAAAAATGTGTCAAAAATGTCCGATGTGTCTGCCATAATGTCGCAGTCACAATAAAAAAATCGCTGATCGCCGCCATTACTAGTAAAAAAAAAAATATTAATAAAAATGCTATAAAACTATCCCCTATATTGTAAACGCTATAACTTTTGCGCAAACCAATCAATAATCGCTAATTGGGATTTTTTTTTACCAAAAATATGTAGAAGAATACGTATCGGCCTAAACTGAGGAAAAAAAATGTTTTTTTTATATTTTTTGGGGGATATTTATTATAGCAAAAAGTCAAAAATATTGCATTTTTTTCAAAATTGTCGCTCTATTTTTGTTTATAGAGCAAAAAATAAAAACCGCAGGGGCGATCAAATACCACCAAAAGAAAGCTCTATTTGTGGGCAAAAAAGGACGCCAATTTTGTTTGGGAGCCACGTCGCACGGCCGCGCAATTGTCAGTTAAAGCGACGCAGTGCCGAATCGCAAAAAGGGGTCTGGTCCTTTGACTGCAAATTGGTCCGGGGCTTAAGTGGTTAATATGGCAGCATGATCCCTGGGGGGGGGGCTTTGGGGAGACTGAGAAAATACTCCCTACTCCCCGCAGCAGACCAATGATCATCTCAGCCTAGACAATGCCACTGACTGGAGCTCAAAGATTTCTTTTTATTGATAAAAGGTGGAGCTTTTTGTGAAAATGATACTGTTGCTGTGCATTGCGACACGTCGGGAATTTATTCATGCAGACTTATTCTTCTATGAAGCGTGAAAATGAAAAACATTCATCGGGTTTCACAAAAGAACGTTCGGTAAACAGCGATTAATTGCTCATCGGGGTTGCGCTCTGCATGAAAATATGGCTGACCTAGTGAGATCCGTATTATTCCCGTATTATTCCTGCAACAAATATGCGCGATGATTCGAATAAAAGGCGTGTTTGTCTGGTTGTTATCGCAGGTTGTATTCACAGGAGACGGTAGAATGGGAGCCGGATGGTGAGAATTCCTCACTCATTAAACAATAATCATTTACAAAACAGAAAAGATCTGTTTACATGGAAAGAAAAAATATTGATATTTCCTCTACAACATATTTGGAAGGAGGAAACTAACCGAACCGATAAAATAAAGACTGTCAGGCATAGGTGTGCGCAGCTTATTGCATTGGGGTGTGCACCCCAAAACTCAAATACACAAGAGTGTATATGTGTATGTATATATACACCCACCGCCCACTTTATTAGGTACTCCTGTTCAATTGCTTGGTAACACAAATTGCTAATCAGCCAATCACATGGCAGCAACTCCAGTGGCGTAACTAGAACCCTCAGGGCCCCGATGCAAGAAACCATGGAGGGCCCCCGACCTCCGGACAAAGCTCTTTACTCCGAGCCCGATGTTGGAACACCAGGGCCCAGTCACAAGTGGGTGGCTGCATATAAAGGAACCGATTTCTTTATTTTTATATAAAAAACACACACACACTATATATATATATATATATATATATATATATATAAATGCACATATAAACCAGTGACAGCTGGTGCTCAAAATTTTTAGGGGGGCGCAAGCAAACTGAAAAATCCTGAAATAAAAACTTTAATTGCAGCCACTGTACCATCAAACGCCACCACTGTGCCATCAAATGTCGCCACTGTGCCCATCAATTGTAGCCACTGTACCATCAAACGCCACCACTGTACCATCAAATGCTGCCAGTGTGCCCATCAAATGCCGCCAGTGTGCCCATCAAATGCCGCCAGTGTGCCCATCAAATGCCACCACTGTGCCCATCAAATGCTGCCGGTGTGCCAAATGCTGCCACTGTGAATCCCCACTGCCTGCTCGCACACCCACACAATATGCATGCACACCCCCCCCCCCCCCCCACAAACACACACATGCATGCACCCCCCCCCACACACATGCATGCACCCCCCCCCCCCAAAACACATGCATGCACACCCCCCACACATGCACGCACACACACATTCACACCCCCCCCACACACACACACACATTCATGCATGCACACCCCCACACACATGCACACCCCCCCTCCCCCACACACACATGCACACCCCCACACACATGCATGCACACACATATAAACACACATACAGTAGATAGTCATAAAAAAACGTCAGACATTTACCTTCTTCCTGCGGGTACTGCACTGTAGGGGGAGATAAAGAGCACAGCACAGCACACACTGCTTTGCTTTCACTTTAGGTATGTGAGGAGCTCCCCGCACAGTCCGATTACAGTTCGGCTGAAGATCGGGGAGCTCCTCTCAGCCTCCCCTCCTATCAAAGAGTACAGGGGGCCATCAAGGGCCCCCTGCAGCGAGGGGCCCGGTCGCCATGGCGATCTCGGCGACCCCTATAATTCCGCCGCTGAGCAACTCAATGCATTTAGGCATCTAGGCATGGTGAAGACTACTTGCTGAAGTTCAAACCGAGCATCAGAATGGAAATAAAGGGTATTTAAAGTGGTGTTGCCACCAAAAAAAAAAAAAAAATTGCTTAAAAAATCATAAAAAAAAATAAAGAAAAAAACTAGGGGGTCCCTCGTAGTCTGCCACCTTCAGTGCCCGGGCACTGACATCACTTCCCCTCGGCGCCGCACAGTCATCTGGGACCTGTCACGTGTCCCAGATGACTGATCATCGTATCACGGGGCGCCACGCCGCTTGCGCATGCCCACAGTAAGAATGCCAGCACCGCGAGCGGAGCGGGGAACGAGGGGGGGCTTCGTTCCCCCGCATCGCTGGACTCTGAGACAGGTAAGTGTCCAATTATTAAAAGTCAGCAGCTGCAGTATTTGTAGCTGCTGACTTGTAAAACAACATTTTTTAGGGAGCACCCCACTTTAAGTGACTTTGAATGTAGCATGGTTGTTGGTGCCAGACGGGCTGGTCTGAGTATTTCAAAAACTGCTGATCTTCTGGGATTTTTACGCACAACCATCTCTTGGTGGAGAATGGTCCGAAAAAGAGAAAATATCCAGTGAGCGGCAGTGGTGTTTAGGAAAATGCCTTGTTGATGTCAGAGGTCAGAGGAGAATGGGCAGACTGGTTCCAGATCATAGAAAGGCAACGGTAACTCAAATAACCACTCGTTACATCCAAGGTATGCAGAATACCATCTCTGAACGCACAACACATCGAACATTGAAGCAGATGGGCTACAGCAGCAGTAGACCACACCGGGTGCCACTCCTGTCAGCTAAGAACAGGAAACTGAGGCTACAATTTACACAGGCTGGACAATATAAGATTGGAAAAACATTACCTTGTCTGATGAGTCCCGATTTCAGCTGCGACATTCAGATGGTGGGGTCAGAATTTGGGGTAAACAACATGAAAGCCATGGATCCATCCCGCCTTGTATCACCGGTTCAGGCTGGTGGTGGTGGTGTAATGGTGTGGGGGAGATTTTCTTGGCACACTTTGAGCCTCAAATGGAAGAAGTTTGGCACAACCACGACCCTTCCGGAAGCTGGTCTCCGGGCCAAACCGAGCAATCGAGGGAGAAGGGCCCTATTAAGGGAGCAGGAACCCGATGGTCACTCTGACTGAGCTCCAGAGATCCTGTGTGGAGATGGGACAAGATTCCAGAAGGACGACCATCACTGCAGCCCTCCACCGATCTGGGCGTTATGGCAGAGTGGCTAGACGGAAGCCTGCTTGGAGTTTGCAAAAAAAGAACCTGAAGGACTTTCAGACTTTGAGGAACAAGATTCTCTGGTCTGATGAAACCAAGATTAAACAGTTTGGCCTCAATTCTAATTGTTATGTCTGGAGGAAACCAGGCACCGCTCATCACCTGCCCAATACCATCCCAACAGTGAAGCATGGCGGTGGCAGCATCTTGCTGTGGGGGGTGTTTTTCAGCAGCAGGGACTGGGAGACTGGTCAGGGTTGAGGGAAAGCTGAATGGAGCAAAGTACAGAGATAGCCTCAATGGAAACATGTTCCACAGCGCTCAGGACCTCAGACTAGGTTCACCTTCCAACATGACAATGATCCTAAGCACAGCCAAAGACAACCCAGGAGTGGATTAGGGACAACTATGTGAATGTCCTAGAGTGGCCCAGCCAGAGCCCAGACCTGAACCCTATTGAATGTCTCTGTAGAGACCTGAAAATGGCTGCCCACCGACGGTTCCCACCCAACCCGACTGAGCTTGAGAGGATTTGAAAAGAAGGATGGCAGAAAATCCTCCAATCCAGGTGTGTAAAGCTTGTGGCGTCATACCCAAAAAGACTCGAGGCTGTAAAGGCTTGTATAGGTGCTTCAACAAAGTACTCAGTAAAGGGTCTGAATATTTAAAGTGGTTCTAAAGGCAGAATCCCCCCTTAGCTCCCATAATACTTACCTGAGCCCCATCTCGATCCAGTGATGTTGCACGAGAGCCTCGGCTGTTCTGTACTCTCCCTCTTGATTGTCTGAGACCCAGCAGTGGATGCCATTGGCATCCCACTGATGTCAATCAAAGTTAGTGAGCCAATGAGGAGAGAGAGGGGGTTGGGCAGGGCCGAGTCACGGCTCCGTGTGTGAATAGAGACACAGAGCAATGGGTCAGGAGCGTGTCTGCTTGGGTGGCCACAGACCTTGCTCTGGGGGCACCTGGCAGGAGCGCTGGCGAGGGACCTGAGAAGTGGAGGATCCAGGCTGCTCTGTGCAAAACCACTGCACATAGCAGGTAAGTATAACATGTTTGTTATTAACCACTTCAATACTTATACACCTTCCTGCCCAGACTGTCGCACTTTGAATGACAATTGTGCGGTCATACAACACTGTACCCAAACAAATTTTTATCATTTTTTTCCCACAAACAGAGCTTTCTTTTGATCACCTCTGGGATTTTTATTGTTTTTTTTTGTTTCTGTTTCAAAACTTTGTAAATAAGTACGTTTTCTCCTTCACTGATGGGCACTGATGGGGCTGCACGGATGGGCACTGATAAGGCGGGACTGATGGGTACCAATGAGGTGGCACCAATGAGGTGGCACTGATGAGGTGGCACTGATGGGCACTGATGATGGGCACTAATATGCGGCTCTGATGCGCCACTGATAGGCAGCACTGATGGGCACTGATATGTGGCACTGATATGCAGCACTGATCGGTACACATAGGTGGCACTGATGGGCACTGAAAGGCTGCCCGGATGGGCACTGATAGGTGGCACAGATAGGCACTGATAGGTTGCACAGATGGGCACTGATAGGTGGCATGGATGGGCACTGATAGGTGGCATGGACGGGCATGGATGGGCACTGATAGGTGCCACTGATGTACACTAATAGATGGTACTGATGGATGCCAATCAGTGCCAAATAATAATGCCTGCCAATCAGTGATGCCCATTGTGGGCACTGATTGGCATCCATTGTGGGCACTGATTGGCATCCCTGGTGGCCATGGGTGGCATACCTGGTGGTGACTAGTGGTGGCATCCCTGGTGGTCCTGGTGGTGTCCCTGGTGGTCCAGTGTGGGCATCTTCGGGGGGGGACTATCGATAATCGATCAGAACAGACCCCCCTGTCAGAGGAGCAGCCGATCAACATCTAATCTAAAAGACGCAAGTGAGGAAAAGCCGATCAACCTGTTTGCATCGTGATCAGCCGTGATTGGACACGCTGATCACGTGGTAAAGAGTCTCCGTCAGAGACTACCTAGATCGGAGTTGCGGGGTGTCAGACTGACACACCGCAACAACGATCGTCGCGATGCGTGCCCCCGGGGGCAAGCATGGCTTGATATCATGGCGACGTCATATGACGTCCGGTCAGGATATTGAAACCACTTTGCCGACGTCATTTTTGCTATCAGGCGGGCGGCAAGTGGTTAAAAAGAAACACGGCTTTAATATCGCTTTAAGCTGCATGGGGAGGGGGGCAATAAGGATGTGGAACTCTCTTCCACAATTGGTGGTGTCGGCAGAAAGTATTGATAGTTTTAAAAGACTCTTGGACGTGCATCTTGGTAAACACAATATACAGGGATATGGGAAATGATTATCGACATGAACACACACAGGCTGGACGGGATGGACTGGTGTCTTCATTCAACCTTTCCAACTATGAAATGAAAGCCTAGTTTGTCTTTTGGGCTCGGGCACTACGTTTTTATTTTTTTTTTACCCTGGTCCTGAAGGGGTTAAAGATACAGGTTAGTAAAACACCAGTACTGGTAACCCGTTACACTTGCACACAGATTTCTATAAAACAAGATTTGCAGATATAGTTTACCAACAGATACAAGCCTTTTCTTTCTTTCTTACTGCTCTGACCGTGACCCTTCACCTTACCCATTGTCTGCGGCATCGATGGAGAGAATTCACCTGGACAGAAGGTGAGCGATGGAATGTGGACCAAGGCCTGCCGCTGCATTGTAGATCTAATAAGAATCAGAGAGAAATTCTTGAAATGACTCCGTACACCCAGAACATTGAGAAGACGGGAGGGGGCCGCACATATAAAACATGGAGATGACCTTAAAGCAGAGCCGATGGATGAAAGGACCGGGGGGGAACGTGGTTTCTGTACACCCTGCACCACCACGGAAGGGAGAGATACATCATAATATGCAGAGATATGTGTATTTCCTATGATCGTCAGCTCCATCTAGTGGGCATAATGCAGTATTTTCCTTATTGCAGTATTTCATGAAAATACTGCACTATGGCCACTAGATGGAGCTGATGATCATAGGACATACATACTGTATATTAGACACACGATGGGGGTTATTTGCCTCATTTTACATAGTTACATATTGAGTCAGGTTGAAAAAAGACACAAGTCCATCTAGTTCAACCAATACAAAGGGGTAAAAACAATCATATATACACAATCCTATACCCACAGTTGATCCAGAGGAAGGCACAAAACCCCAGCAAAGCAATTTGCTCTAGCAGGGGAAAGATTTCCTTCCCGACCCCCCAAGAGATATATTCCCCGGATCAACTTTACCTATAAATGTTAGTATCCAGTTATATTATGTACAGTAAGGAAAGTATCCAGGCCTTTCTTAAAGAAATCTGCTGAGCTGGCCAGAACCAGCTCTGAAGGGAGTCTATTCCACATTTTTACAGCTCTTACTGTAAAGAAGCCTTTCCGTATTTGTAGATTAAATCTCATTTCCTCCAGACATAAAGAGTGCCCCCTTGTCCTTTGTGATGACCTGAAAGTGGAAGTAAACCTATCCTATCTTGGCTCCTGTTTGATCTTCAACTGTCATGGTGCTGCACATGTGATCAGTTATGACACTAGCCATTGGATGGTTTGACAGTTTGGTTGAGGACACAACCAATGTGAGCAGGGTCACTGATAAGGCAGTACAGCCAGCCCTCCTGTACTGGGCCCGGGCCCCATCAGTTCAAAAGGAGTGCCCGGGCACCTGCTAAGCAGGAGGTCTGGCTGTACTGTCTTATTGCAGACACCAATCCTCTTCTGCCTCCCCCTGCAGCGCTTCCAGCTTCTCCTCTTCTTTCCTCCTTCCGGCTTCACTGCAGGTGAATTGGTTCTAGCACATGTTCCCCTTCCATCTGCTGCCTGGGCCCCCCTCTGTGCCCCTTTCCACTGCAGCACTGCCGGCTTCCCTCCTCTTCTGTTGGCAGCTGCTGCAGGTGCACAGAGGGAATTTTTTGTAAGATGGAGAGTGGGGGAAGGGGTCGATAAATATGTCATTTACAGGCCACTTCCATTCCTGAATGAACATAGTGATCAATCGGTACCGATCACACCTGTGTCTATTCACCAATGAAACATAGTAAACTGTGTTTACTACGCTTCAGTTTGTGAATGAACAGGAAGTCTTGGAGCTCTTCCTATTCATTCATCTGTGCAGCCGAGGCTACAGAGAAAAGGGACTAATAAATCTCTGTTCTCATTCCCTTTCTCTGCTTTTTCACCAAAGCCCCATGATGGGACTCCTAATAAATTGTGTATATATAGATATATATATATCTATATATAGTTTTTTTTGTTTTTATTTTTTTATTTTTTATTATTTAATTTTTTTTCTATAATTTTATTTTATTTTTTTTCTTTTATTTTTTAATTTTTTATTTTTTTATTTTTTTTTTTTTATTATATTTATATTTCTTTTTTTATATTATATTTTATATATATATATCTATAGATAGATAGATAGATAGATCTATATCTATCTATCTAATCTATCTATCTATCTATCTATCTATCTATCTATCTATCTATCTATATATATAATATAAATAATAAATAAAATATAATAATAATATTATGAAAAAATTTTATAAAAATAAAATAAAATAAAATTGTAGAAAAAAAATAAAAATAAAAAAAATAAAAAATAAAATAATAAAAACAAAAAACTACTGACACAAATCTCCTCCCTACTGACACAATCCACTGCTCTACTGTGCATGTGTGTTTGAGCTTTAGAGTGCACACCCAATGCAATAGGCTATAGGCACATACCTATGCCAACTCAGTTGGGTTGCATTGGGTAATTTTTAATAAAGTTTCAATAAAGTTTAAAAACGTAAAAACAAAAAAACAAAAAAAGAACTGTAACACGTTTTGTTAAATGCACCGCTATGCACACAAGCGCAAGCATGTTAACGCGGACCCACTGGTGTGAATGAGCCCTCACTGTCCAAAGAAAATCAACCACATTCTTTCTATTTTGTCCTAGGCTGCATTTACACCTGCGCCTTTCCTAAACACACAAAGCGCCCAAAAATATGCGTTTTGCTGCGCGTTTCGTAAAAGAGTTGCAATCGCAGATCCTGCTTGTGGTAACTGTTAAAGCAGTAGTAAACCGCAGTTTACTGACTGACAGCGACGTGCTGTCAGTGCTGAAAGGCCCGTCCATCTTCACCCGGTCTTCCTTCTGGGTTCGCAGACTCCGGCTGTGTGAGTGGCCGTAGCCATGATGACATCACTCCCGTGCCGGAGCTGCCACTCACGCCACAGGACTCAAGGAATGGCATGGTATGGTGATGTCACCAGGTGGTATGATGACGTCACCAGCTGCATTAAAGTGGTTGTAAACCCTCACAAACCACTTTGACCTACAGGTAAGCCTAGATTAAGGCTTACCTGTAGGTCCAGGAAATATCTCCTAAACCTACACGGTTTACGAGATATTTGCAAAAAGACAGGCACCGCTGTCTACAGCGCATGTGCCGTAGACAGCGGCGCGCTCAGTGCGATATGCCGCTAGTGGCGGCTCCCATGCGCATGCGCGGGAGTGACGTCATCGCGGCTCCGGCCAGTCACAGCGCCGGGGCCGCGATACCCTGAAAAAAGATGAACACTCCGTGGAAGAGGGGACAGCGGTGACTTCGCTGGCTCCTGTGTCAGGTAAGTGACACATAATGGGCTACTTTGCGATGCAGAGTAGTCTATTATGCTTTACCTTTGCAGGGAAACAAATAGGAAGTAAATCCATCAGGGTTTACTTCCTCTCCGCCCACTGTCATATGACGGCGGCAAGAAACATCTGTTGTTCAGGCCTGCCGTCATATGACGGCATTTCCTTTGCGGTCACTAGGCCGCGTCGCTGGGGACCCGATGCACATGCCCGGCGGCCGCGATGTCCGCCGGCACCCGCGATTGCCCAGTAACTGAGCAGGACGTGGATCTGTGTGTGTAAACACACAGATCCATGTCCTGTCAGAGGAGAGGAGACCGATGGTGTGTCCCTTGTACACCGATCGGTCTCCTCCCCCAGTCAGTTCCCTCCCCCACAGTTAGAATCACTCCCATAGGGAACATATTAACCCCTTGATCACCCCCTAGTGTTAACCCCTTCCCTGCCAGTCACATTTATACAGTAATCAATGCATTTTTTTAAAAAAATGTGTCAAAAGTGTCAGATATGTCCGCTGCAATATCGCAGTCACGATAAAAATCGCAAATCGCCGCCATTACTAGTAAAAAAAAAATAATAATAAAAATGTTATATATCTATCCCCTATTTTGTAGACACTATAACTTTTGCGCAAACCAATCAATATACGATTATTTCGATTTTTTTATTTTTTTACCAAAAATATGTAGAAGAATACGTATCGGCCTAAACTGAGGAAAAAATTTTTTAAAGAAATAAAAAAAATGTGGAAATTTATTATAGCAAAAAGTTAAAAATATTGCGTTTTTTCAAACTTGTCCCTCTTCTTTTGTTTCTAGTGCAAGAAATAAAAACCGCAGAGGTGATCAAATACCACCAAAATAAAGCTCTATTTGTGGGGAAAAATATTATAAAAATATTATATTTATTTGGGTACATCGTTGCATGACCGCGCAATTGTCATTCAAAATGCGACAGCGCTGAAAGCTGAAAAATGGCTTGGTCAGGAAGGGGGTGTTCGTGCCCGGTAGGCAAGTGGTTAAAAGAAATATCTCTTAAACGGCGCACGTTTAGGAGATATTTACAGTACTTATAGCTATGCCTTACTATAGGCTTACCTATAGGTAAAAGTCGTGCATGGGAGTTTACTCCCACTTTAATAATACCCCAAGCGCTGGCAGGAAACGCACATTTTGCCACGCATTTGTTGCACGTTCCTTGTCACTCAGCAGTATGTTAGCAAACCGAAGGAATTCGGTTTGCTAACATTGTACGGCCCCTTAGCCAATCAGGAGCACAGGTCTGTGTTACCTGTGCCCTGATTGGCTGAAACGACAGGCGCTGTGATTGGGTGTCTATCAGGCGTCCAATCATAGCAGAGGATGAGAGGAGGAGCGGGCAGGAGAGGAAATGGAGGACACAATGCCGCCGTCACCCGAGATAAGTGCAGGGCGGGGGGAGGGGGGGGGCACAGTGGCACCTTATTTGCAGAAGCCTTCTTTGCAGGAACTGTTTTATGGCAAAGTGGCTGTGTTTTTATGGCACAGTGGCTGCTTTTTGATGGGCACAGTGGCTGCGTTTTAATGGGCACAGTGGCTGCGTTTTAATGGGCACAGTGGCTGTGTTTGGTACAGTGGCTGCATTTGATGGGCTTTTTCTTTTCAGAATTTTTCAGTTTATTTGCGCCCCCCCAAAAATTTTGAGCACCGGCCGCCACTGCCCGCTACGCTTAGGTGCGAATGGCGCTTTATTATACTGACCACATGACTTGTTATGGAAATGTATTCTTTTATTTCTTTAATACCGCAATAAAAATAACGTTCATATATCCCCTATAAGTCTATAAATGAGGATCTCATGTCTGAGCCCCCTCGGAGGTCTCTGCGTAGGGGGAAAAAACATAAAGTTACGCCATTGTTGCAGACACAGCTGCCTGTCGGTGAGAAGTTACTGTAATCCGTGGACTGGGATTGTTCCTGACAAGCCAACACCGAATTTCCATGTGCAATAAAAAGGCATTTCCTTTCCTCCGGCACCGGCAATCAGAAAGTTGTAGCTCCGACATACACCTGGGAGATCATTTTTTTTTTTTTTTCCAGCCCAGGGGACGAATAACAATGCAGAACCGAGAATCCATAATAATCCATTACACAATGCGGAGCTTTGCCGGAGCCCCCCGAAAAAGGGCGCGTTATTTTACAGGTTGAAATTCCTTTTAATGGAAGAGGTCATCAATCAGGCGGAGGAGACATGTTGTCAGAACAAAAGAAGCTCACTGCATGCTGGGAGACGGCAGGAGACTAATGCTATGTAAATCTCACCGGAGGCAGAGGCTGGAGGTGGAATCCGTGATGTGGAAATTCACGAAAATTAGATTGGCCCCCAATGCTCAGTACTACTCCCACCATCCTGTACGCCAAACGTGATGTGCGCAAATTCCACATGTTAGGGTAATCAGTATAATTTGCACACTTTGTTATTACCTGTTTCTAGAGGCAACCCCCACATCTAAATGAAAATCTGTAAAGTATTTTAAAGCCGTAGGAAACCTCTTCAACAAACAAAACCCTCACCTCCTCCTCCTCATAGTCACCTCATTTATTACAAATAAAGCTAAATGCCCCAAATCTTCATCTATTCCTGTGGGCGCAGGGTGTGGTGGGTACCCATTTTTCGTGTTTCTGGATAGTACAGTGTTATGCCCCGTACACACGATCAGACTTTCCGAACGGGAAATGTTGGATGTGAGCTTGTTGGCGGAAAGTCCGAAAGATTGTACGCTCCATCGGATAATTGTTGTCGGACTTTCCACCAACAAATGTTGGCTAGAATGTTCTCAAATTTTCCGCCAACAAATATGTGTTGTCGGATTTTCCGATCGTGCGTACACAAGTCCGTCGGACAAAAGTCCAAAGTACAAACATGCATGCTCGGAAACAGAAGCGGTCAGTCTTGTAAACTAGCGTCCTTAAAGGAGAATTAACATTCTCGTGGCAAATTTTGAAATCTCGAAATGCAGCACGCAATTCTCTTCTTCTTCCCGACCGGCGCACGACGATGTACGTCGACAGAATGGCATGGACAGGCATAAGGGCGTACAGGTACGTCCCCTTTAAGATGCCGCCTTGCCATCGAGCGTGTGCCATCGAGTGCGCGCAGCTCGGGACCCCCGTGAGTCTGGTCACGGGATACCCACGATCGTCTCACGGGAAGGCTGAACGGGGAGATGTGGAAATAAACAGCATCTCCCCGTTCTGCCTAGCAACTAGTGACGCCGATCTCTGCTCCCTGTGATTGGAGCAGAGATCAGCATTCACTAGCTGACAGCCACGCCCCCCCCACAGTTAGAATCACGCCTCTAGGAACACTTAACCCCTACACTGCCACCTAGTGGTTAACCCTTCACTGCCAGTGTCATTTACACAGGAATCAGTGCATTTAAATAGCACTGATTGCTGGAAAAATGACAATGGTCCCAAAAATGTGTCAAAAATGTCCGATGTGTCCGCCATAATGTCGCAGTCACAATAAAAATCATTACTAGTAAAAAAAAAATTATTAATAAAAATGCTATAAAACTATCCCCTATTTTGTAAACGCAATAACTTCTGCACAAACCAATCAATAATCGCTTATTGCAATTGTTTTTACCAAAAATATGTAGAAGAATACGTATCGGCCTAAACTGAGGAAAAAAATTTTTTTTTATATATTTTTGGGGGATATTTATTATAGCAAAAAGTAAAAAATAATGCGTTTTTTTCAAAATTGTCGCTCTTTTTCTGTTTATAGCGCAAAAAATTAAAACCGCAGAGGTGATTAAATACCACCAAAAGAAAGCTCTATTTTCGGGGAAAAAAGGACGCCAATTTTGTTTGGGAGCCACGTCGCACGACAGCGCAATTGTCAGTTAAAGCGACGCAGTGACGAATAACAAAAAGTGGTCTGCTCTTAAGCCAGCAAAATGTTCCGGTCTGAAAGTGGTTAATGGGATAATAATGAAGCTGCTTTGCTGGGGATACTGATGGAGTTATTGCAAACAAATTTTCAAAGGAATTTTTTTTCTAGTGATAGCAAGAATAATATTATTATGCTTTTTTTTTTTTTATTTGTGCATTAAAAAAAAAAAAAAAATTGACATGCTATCTGCCAATAGAACTTAACCAAAAAGTACATTCTATGCATTCAAAAATATAGAAAATATACCAAATCAAATCTTTATTATTCAACCAAAAAAAAAATGTCAAAGCAATAACTCCAAGGCCAATAATAAATAACACGTTATCGCCTCCGATTCCGCAGCATGTCTGGTTGACGAACGGCCGTTCAGAAACGAACTGAAAAGCACGAACTGAAAAGCACGAAATGAAAAACGCGAAAAGAAAAATGCAAATCAACACTCACCAAACTTTTACTAACACGAAATTAGCAGGAGACCAAAGGGTGGAGCTAAAGAGCTGAAAAACCACATAACACGTATAGTACGTCACTACGTTTGTAATTGTTGGCCAACATTTGTGTGACCGTGTGTATGTAAGACAAGTTTGAGCCAACACCCTTCGAACAAAATTTCGCGGTCTTGTTGTCGGAAAGTCCGATTGTGTGTACGGGGCTTTAGATATCGATGTTGTGGATGTCTTCCATTGAGTAAATTGGTAAGGTCCTCCAAAGTCTCCAGTGGTGGGAAGGCAGGTTGTGAGAAGATGCAGCGTGATGCAGTGGAAGGAAACACAGAGTCCAGGGGCAGTCACAGGAATATATTGTACCAGAAGTCAAGCAATACAAACAGGCCCAGGAGAAAAGCAATCCAACCGGGAGCACTCACAAGTTGTAACAGCAAAGCGGCAGAAGAGTGGTGGACCAGAGGTCTCGAGGGACAGAGGGTGTCTGCACCCAAATAGGAAGGCATCCAGGAAGGATGGCGTGTCCCTGCACTTTCCCTACTCCTCTGGAACCTTTACCTAAGGCTAAGAGTAAGCACTGTCTCTACCAGATGGGTGACCTGGCCATACTCTAGCCACTCGCAAAAGGTGGGAACCAGGGTCTTAAATATACTCTGCCTGACCCAAGATGGCCACCAAAGTCACATGGGGTGCCAGCATCCAATCAGGTAGCTGCCTCCCTGTGACCCAGGAAACAAGACAGGAAAGGGGGTTCCTCTCCACTTCCTGCTCTACCTGCATTGCCGCTGCAGACGAGCACAAACTGCAGTGGAGAAAAAAGACTGCACCTGCCAACAGAGTGACAACCATGGGCGTCCGCAGAACTTTTTTCAGGGAGGGGCATCATTTTAGGGTCATCCATGCACCGCCCCTTTTTGACAATGTCATTATTACATTATCATGGTCCGAGACTGCAGACATAGGATAGGTAATGGATAATGGCCAACAGGCCCTCTTACCAGACCCAGAGAAACTACAGCAGTGATTCCCTCCGGATGGACGATCGCTCACTCTGGGTTCCCCGGGGGCGACTCTGGTCAGTAATGTAGCATTTCTGTACCCTGGTAGTGCCTCAGTCTTTCTCTCTCTGATGGCGCTGGGCAGTGTGGCTCTCTCTGGTGGTGCTGGGCACCATGGCTCTCTCTCTGGTGGCGCTGGGCAGCGTGGCTCTCTCTCTCTGGCTTCCGCCCAGCACACTCCTCATTCTTTGTCCTGTAGCACTCCCTCTCTCAGCTTTTTTCCAGGCTGCAGTCTCTCAATCTCTCTCTTTATCGAGCTGTAGCCTCCTCCCTGTTGAAAATGGGGCTGTCAATCTTTGGGACTACATGTCCAATGATGCTCTCCTCTCCTAGTCTACTTTGATTGACCCTCAGTTATGGCCAATTAAGAAGGAGCGGAGCGGGCAGGAAGCTGGTCGGGGACCTGGTGAGAGCTGCCGTCTCTTCTCCCTGACAGGAGAAGGGGGGGGGGGGGGCGAGCAGGGGAAACCTCTGACAGCTTGCCTTTCTCCTGTCGCAGCGCCACTGAGTTCTCTGCTGGACTGAGCAGGGAAAAGAGCCAAAGTCACACTACACTGATGGGGGGGGGGCTTGACAGAACCTTGATGGTTTCACCTCACTGGTGGTTGGTACCCGGGTGCGGGTTGCCTGCACCCCGATAGCGACGCAACTATGCTGAATTTAAGATCCGATCCCTGATTCCAGGGGGGGCACTTGACCCCCCTTGCCCCTACCTGCGGACGCCCATTGTGACAACAAGACCAGTTGGTGGGCCTGGACTGCAATGGTGGGTCTTCACTCCAGGAAGAGGCAATACCTAGTGCCCTGTCCTTGTCAATGACTGAAACATGAGGCTGTCATTGAAAACACTCAAAGGCTTATGATAGTACCGATTAGGAGGCCACTTTAGCATGCCTTAAGAACACTTTATAGTGCCTTAAGTGGTACTAGAAGATTGATGAGTCAGGGCTGAAGTGTGTACAGATAGGAGTATGTCTGCCTCTCCGATACAGATGGATCCCCAAGACTCATGTTCAGGCTGAATCGCCACTTATGGCCGATAAGTATAAAAGGGTATATTGTCATTGCGTGTTAGTGCAGTTATCTGTGTAGGAAAAGATCCTGTGCTATACCATGTAAAACACTGCATAAATTGTGAGCACTATATAAATACCTGAAATAAATAAATGATCCAAGCCTATAATTTGAGAGATTTGTCTATTTTCAATGTCGCTCTCTTGTAATTTTTGAGCCCAACTTGTGGGAAGGTGCAGTGTGGTGTGGCGGCAGTAATCACACAGAATCCGGTTGCAGATAACTCACTACTTGTATTGCAGAGTGTGCTCAACTACAAACAACCCCAGCGGGAGAGTGCTGCATTAGGTAAGACTCACAGTTCGGTTCAATGCAGAGATACAGCAGTAAAGATCCACTAAAACCACCTGTCTTGCAGGGTGGAATGCGGCCAGTCCCAAAGGGGAGGCCTACATAGTAGAATTGCATGTCCCTAGCCTGTCCCTACTTGTCAGGATTGTTTCCCTGCCTCTAATACTTTCTCTAACAGACAAGTGCTCTTTCCCTACTCTATACTATTCAGCATGCCAACACCTGTGGGAAGGGACTTATAAAGCCTCTGCTGACCCAAGATGTCCAGCAGAGGTCAACCAGGAAACCATAGAGAAACCAGGTTTCTCCTGACTTCCTGTCAGAAACCATAAATCAAACTGAGACAGAAGTACAGTTAAATCACACTTGTTTAATAATAAAAAAAGGTAAACAGGGTAAATGTATTCAAAACATAGCCAGAGTTCAGGAACCCGGAACGGATAGTCAGACAAGCCAAAACGCCAGGGAGCCAGAGAACAGCGTAGTAGAACAGCAAGCAGGATCTGGAGCCAGAAGGAATGTCAGCCAAGCAAGTCTTTAACAGGAACACAGGAGAGCGTCTCTAGAGATGTGACCAAGGCGAAGGCAGAGATCATCTGGACTGGATGGCTTAAGTAGGCAGGACTGATGAGCAGGATATCATCAACAGGTGAGTCACTGTGGAGAGATAAGAGCTAGCAATTAGCCGACAGCTGAGTGGCCAGCACAGAGAAGGAAGGGCTGAGCCCAGTCCTGACACTTCCTCTACAGGCTGTGGTACCACTCTGGTCAAGTGCCACCTACAGTGTAAAAAGTGGACTGCACCTGGCTACAAACTTCCAATGCCCTTTGTTTGGCGTAGCTTGTGTATAGCCCTCAAATGGCAAGAAATAAATAGCAGGATTTACCATACATAGACTTCAATGTTGCTGCAATGTTCTGGTTCCAGAAACTTTAAGCAAGATTCACAAAAGAGTTCACGAATCATCATTATTATCAATTGAAGTTCCTGTGGGGGACAGAAAGACATTAAGACATTAGGATTGGCTAAGATTTACCAAATGTTGGGCTACCATGGAAAAGCAATGTCAGGAGCAGCTCTATATACAGTATATCGGCAGAACCATGAGTTTTTGTCAGATTATTCAAGACTCTTCTTGGCCGCTCAGTGTGCCCCAAAACGTCTTCGGATGAGTCATACTCTTGTCGCCGTCTGGTACGTATGCTAAACTCTGTCTGCTATCCCTGCAGTGACTGGGGTATAATAGCGAGTCCAGATGGTGAAATTCAATACACCATAATGCAGGCATAGTCTGAGTGCATCTTCATTTAGATTTAGGAGGTAAAGTTTTGCCATCCCGTTTGATCCAGGTCAAGATCTGATTCGCAGGTGGATTCCCACCTCTGGCGTCTGCTCTTCATTAAGATCTCAGATTCCTTCATGACATATGGCATTTGTAGCAAAGCTGGTGATACATCCCCCCGTGGGGCTAGAATTAATAGTCACACAATATGGCAAGGTATATGATAACCGTACAGAGATTTTACATGTTGTAGTGGACATAGAGAAGGCTTGGAGAGGGTGAGGTCTACAAAACATCAAAAGAGCAACATTTTTTTTGTTCAATGAACAGATTTGGGACTTTTAGGGCGCCCTAAAAGTCCCAAATCTGTTCATTGAACAAAAAAAATTTTGACTTTATATAAGGGATGAGGCGCTATACTTCAGCTTTCAGCAACTCAGCTCATCTTCTAAAAAATCAAAAGAGCAAAGTCATGCATTGGGCATAATGATTGACAAAGTACACCTTACTCATTCATGTAAGGTGGGCAGTATCTGGGGGGCCCCTTTATATTCAAAGGTGTCTTTCAGAATCTGATATGCCCCCTACCCGCAGACCCACTTGGCCAGGATTGTGAGGAGAGGCCACGCGCTCACCCCCCTTTTCCAGGCCAGCCAGGCTGCATGCTTGGATAAGGGTCTGGTATGGCTAGGGGGTTCCCACCATAATTTTTTTCTTAGTTTATAATTCATACCAAAGTCCAAAATACCCGGTATGCATTTTTGGGGGGGGTCTCCCACACCATAAAGCTACTAATTCACTTCCTTGCTATTGCTCACCTTGACTTTTGCCAGTTGCTCCTCATCTACCTAGGGTTGTGGGGAGTAGGTTCTTGTCCTCTTCATGGGACAGGGTACTTTACCGGGAGTGTTTCCCTCATGTTGAGAACATACAGCCTGGTATGGTTCTGGAGGGGAAGGGGTCCTGTGTTAGTCCCCCCTTTCAGGCCAGCCAGGCTGTAGGCTTGGATAAGGGTCTGGTATTGATATTGGAGGGGGCCCCCTCATGCTTTTTTTTTTCCTTGTCTTTTATGGGTTTTACTTTATAATCCATACCAGACCCAAAAAGATTTAGTATCTTTTTTCCGGGAGGGGGGGGCCCTGCACCAAAAAGCTACTAATTTACTCCCATGTTGTCTCCTACCTTGACTATTGCAACTTGCTCCTTGTCTACCTACCTGGATCCTGATTTCAGAAGATCAAACAAGTTCAGGTGGGGCTCAAGGGCTTCAGTGAGGCCGCCGTTAAACACAAGCAGGGTGCCCGGAAAATCATCGAAACCTCAAGTTTGAAACCTAAGTATATCAAGCCCAACAAGAGTATCAGACCAGAAGCTGAGAGTTAAAGAAAAACTTTTAATATCAGTATTCATTCAGCAACACGACCAGAACATACAGGGATATATAATGTAATACTGACATATAATCACACACATAGGTTGGGCTTGATGGACTTGTGTCTTTTTTCAACCTCACCTACTATGTAACTATGTAACACAATCTAAGACATCCCAACACATTTCAGGGGTTCAGAGATTCCTCCTTCTTGAGGGCTCAAATATTACAACTTGGGAGGACTTAAAATTACAGAATCACCAGGATTAATTGACCAGAAAAAGGAGGGGCAGGACTGGGAGCCAATCGATTGTGCTGCAGTACTCATGTGCTGACAAGAGGAGAGCCATATCTCATTGGTCCTCTATTGTTCCTTCACTGTCCAATCACAGGATAGGGGGTGGTAAGGTGACAAGCTCTTTTGCTTAACTGCAGTAGAGGATAGTCAAAACCTCAAGATGGGCAAGAGCAAAGCCGGAGTTCTGTCACGAAAAGTCCGCCTATCAAACTTGCGCAGTACAGAGCATAAGGAGATTCGGAAAATCTCCGAAGACTCATGGTGCCTGTGCCGTGAGTCCAGATGGAAGCCCCAGCATCCAAGTGGACATAGGGCTGCAAATAGAGGATCGCTCGCCGCGCTTCGAGCACGGCCTCGCTGTGCTCGGCTCTTTTAGATTCTAATGCCCCGTACACACGGTCGGATTTTCCGACGGAAAATGTCCTATCGGACAATGTTGTCGGAAATTCCGACCGTGTGTAGGCTCCATCGGACTTTCGATTTTCCGACGGACAAAGTTTTATCTCCTGCTCTCAAATTTTCCGACAACAAAGTCCTATCGGACTTTTTCCGATCGTGTGTAGCGAATTCCGACAGACAAATTGCCACGCATGCTCAGATCACATTACAAGACCAAAGCTATTGGCTACTAGCCTCTACGTAGTCCCGTCGTAGGCAACAAACGTCACCATGTTCAGAATGATCGGATTTTCCGACAACTTTGTCCGACCGTGTGTATGCAACACCAGTGTCGGACAAAATCCGTCGGAAAAAATCTGATGGATTTTGTGGTGTGTACGGGGCATAACTCTATGTCCACTTGGATGGTGGGGCTTGAAAGTGGACTCACGGCAGGTGCCGTTCATCTTCGGCAATTTTCGGAATCTTCTTGTGCTGTGTACTGCACATGCGCAGTACACAGCGGACACTATCCGATGGGGGACAGTATATGACAGGACACCGGGAACTCTGAAGTTCCCATGTAATCAGGAGAGTACTTAGCCCATTGGAATCCACCTATAGAAGAAATATCAGTTTCACATGGACTTAGATGAAAGCGGGCTTCAAAAACTTCATCCTATTAGCCCCAAGATGAATATTTTTGGGTGGGGTTGTTCGATATTAATTTAATTCTTCTCCTTCAGAAGTGTACTTGAAATCTTCTAGATAAATCATCAGGAAAAGAAAAAAAGAATCACAAGAAACAGGCTGAAGCTTTCAATTTTAAAACTAATTGAGGGCTGATGGAGGGGAAGGTGCTGGATGGAGGAGAGCCGCGATTAAACTCTGCTTTATGGCGACGTGTTTAAGCTCGTCGTTACCGTGGCAACACTCCTCTCCGATCACTTAAATTAATTGGATTTGGTAACCAATGATTTACAGTTCAGCGAGAAATCCTGATGTGACATCCAATAAAATTAGACAGTTTTGTAGCGCGGCGGGGGGCGGCCATCGAGGGGTTAATCTGCCCACGAGGTTGGCTGACCCCCTCGGCAAGCAATGAAACAATTTTTGCATAAGTGGCGACATCTGAGGCTCATTGATTCAGAATGATTCTGGTTTGTGTCCCGAATATTCAGAGTCAACACAACATGGCGGTTTCTGGGGGGGCTGATTGGGATATCGATTTGACCTCCATTGGTTATGGAGGGGCCATACTGTGCATGAAAGTCTCTGTCTACCACTTCATGGCTTGGTCTTTCCCTGCTCCTGAAAACTGGCAAAGAGTAAACTGCAATCATATACACTGCAAGTCAGCAGCCGCGACTCCAAAATGACCTGCAGGGGATTCTGGGTCTGCCTTCCACCTCTGGAATAAAAATATTCATAAGAGAGCGCAATTCAGCTGCTGGGATAGAGATGCCTAAAGATACAGATCCCGCCAACCAGAGGCATAACTATAACATTCAGGGCCCTGGTGCAAGAAACCACCTTCCCTTGAATTAAGACCCTTTCTACTAATCCCAGAGGCCCTTTTCTCCCAATACGGGGGCCATTTATTACCCACAGCGGGACCCTTTCACATGTTTTTCAGCGCGCCCCCTTCCTGCCATCTTGCCCCCCCCCCACAGCTGCGGAATGCCAGGGCCCATCGCAAGTGCGCCTCAGGGCGCCCTGGGGCAAGAAACCACTTCCAACCACTTTCCACTGATCCCAGGGGCCCTTTTCTCCCAATCCAGGGCACCTTTTTATCCCCCGACAGCAGGACCCTTTCACATGTTTTGCAGCAGGCCCCCTTTCTGCCGTCTTGGGGCCCCCACGGCTGCGGAATGCCAGGGCCCGTTGCAAATGTGTCTCAGAGCCCTGGGGCAAGAAACCACTTTCCAGCCGAACCTAGAGCCCCTTCCACTGAACCCAGGGGCCCTTTTCTACCCAATCCAGAAATCTTTATTACAGCCCTACAGCAGGACCCTTTCAAATGTTTTGCAGTGGGTTCCCTTCCTGCCTTCTTGGAGCCCCCCACGGCTATGGAATGCCAGGGCCCGTAGCAAGTGCGCCTGGTAGTTCCGCCACTGCTGACAACTAAATGGCACAATCATTGCCCCCTTTACCAACAATTGTTTGATACAGAAACATCCAAGTGGATGGAAGCGCGATCACTAAAATCTTGTATAAGCTTTAACATCTTCCCACTGGTGCAACGCACATACAGGTGCACCCTAATTCCAGAAGTAAACATGTATAATTCTGCAGACTTCACTGTTCTATGCTGAGAGTGCCCCCACCGTGTGCTCCCAGCATAATGACTGAGCTGTCACTGTTTGCAATCATAAGCCCATGGGAGGGGCTCATGGTCACATGACTGCAGTGACAGCCAAACACAATAATCACATGATCACCTCAGCCTTTCGTCTTTCAGAACGCCCCTTTTCCCTTTCCTTGGCCTTGACAAAATCATTGCATGAGTGAGTTTGGGGTGGAGGAACTTGACTGGCCTGCACAGAGTCCTGACCTCAACCCAATAGAACACCTGTAGGATGAATTAGAGCAGAGACTGCAAGCCAGGCCTTCTCGTCCAACATCAGTGCCTGACCTCACAAATGCGCTTCTGGAAGAATGGTCAAACATTCCAATTGACACACAGAGTTGAAGCTGTTATAGCTGCAAAGGGTGGGCCAACTCAATATTGAATCCTACGGACCAAAAGTTCATGTGCGTGTAAAGGCAAGTGTCCCAAAACTTTTGACAATATAGTTCATGTCAGAAACTATAACAGAAATAAAATTACCACCAGTTCACAGATTAGGAAACTTTTGGTTTCCTGCTGTGCATCCACAATCTGTTCGCAGCCAAGCCCCGTACCAGTCTGTCTGCATCCAGCTGTCCTGCTGTCTCATCTGCCTGCTGTCAGCTGTCTTCTGGCTTCCTTCCAGTGAAGTATTAGCTACCACCAGCACAGACTACTGGACTGATCATAGGCGCTCTTACCTCGCCATGCTCCTGTGGTTATTGTCTCACCATCAGTGGCCCTCGTGTTTGAGCTGTACGAGAGGCCTTTCCTCTGCACGTCAGGCTCATTGACCAGGTACATGACACAAGCAGCCAGGATAGTTTAAAAACAAAAATGGCATGGGGTTTCCCCCCTAATTCATACCAACCCTTTTAGGTCTGGCATAAATTTTAAGGAAGACGCCACACACACACAAAAAACAGCATGGGGTCCCCCCAATTTCTATATCAGACTCCTCAAATCTGGGCCACATGCCCTCCACATGCATCACGTGGGGCCTCTTCCCCACAACCCTGGCCTGGCAGCTGTGGGAGTTTGTGGGTGGGGGGGGGGGGGGGGGGCTTACTGGAATCATGTGAATCAGTAATGCACCGTACACACAGTCGGATTTTCCGACGGAAAATGTCCTATCGGACCATGTTGTCAGAAATTCCGACCGTGTGTGGGCTCCATCGGACTTTTTCCGTCAGAAAAAGTTTTATCTCCTGCTCTCAAATTTTCCGACAACAAAGTCCTATCGGACTTTTTCCTATCGTGTGTAGCGAATTCCGACAGACAAAGTGCCACGCATGCTCAGATCACATTACAAGACCAAAGCTATTGGCTACTAGCCTCTACGTAGTTCCGTCGTACGCAACGAACGTCACCACGTTCAGGATGATCGGATTTTCGGACAACTCTGTCCGACCGTGTGTATGCAACACCAGTGTCGGACAAAATCCGTCGGAAAAAATCCGATTTTGTGGTCGGAATTTCCGACTGTGTGTAAGGGTTACTAGTTCTCTCAACACATTTACAAATTAGTAAATGCAATAAATTAAGCCTAAAGGCTAACACTGCGCAAGAAAAACAGATATAGGATATAAAGCACCCCAAAGTCAAATATGGACTCAATAGATATAAAATGCAAAATTGGTGCAGCGCTGATGAAGTTGAAAACACACAAGAGAAAAAAAAAAGGCTTATAATAAAGACTAATGAAGAGCCCCAAATGAACAGTCCATATAAAAACAGGTGAAACCAAAGCCAAAATCCGTGCTTCGTGTAGATCAGGGGTCTCCAAACTTTTCAAACAAAGGGCCAGTTTATTGTCCTTCAGACTTGAGGAGGGCCGGATTGTGGCCAGCAGGGTCAGAAAATGACACGCCCCCTGCATGAGTGAGAATAAATATGGCCTTAGGGTTGGTGGTCAATAGGAGTAGGAGTATTGTCCCTATTAGTAAGAGGAATAGTATCCCATCACTGGTATTGGTGGAAGAAATAGTGCCCCATTGTTGGTGTTAGTGGGAGCAATAGTGCCCCAAGGGCCGCAAAAAGGCTAGCAAAGGGCCACAACAGGCCCCCGGGCCACAGTTTGGAGACCCCTGGTGTAGATGAAAAGACTGTAGGTAAGGAGAAAGTGATAGTGCTTCACATTCGATAAATCCTGCTCCACACCCAGGTCAGAGTAAGTAATCCTGCTTACCAGCTTTCTGTGACCACTAAATAATGGTCTCACCAAGCACAGGGAAATGGGTCTCCCCAGGAACTTTAATATTGGCCAGAATCCCCGCTTTGCAGATGGAACTCGTAAATATAAAACAAAAGAAATGCTCCCATAGTGCAGTACTTCAAAATTCCAAATTTAATGATGTAAAAATATTGCACTTACAGAATAAAAGCATCGAAACAGAATGTCTTTAGAATGGAACCGTGGTGTCTCTACGAGCTTTGCTTCACTTCCTGGTTTGCTTGTCTGTCAACCTCCTGGCCAATCCTCAGATGACTATCTTTTGTGACGAAACGCGTAGGGTGGGGCCGACGACGGTGATGTCAACACCCTACACTTCCCAAGAGAGTGAAGCGAAGCTTGTAGGGACGCCGCGGTTCCATTCTAAAGACAGGTTGTTTCGATGCCTTTATCCTGTAAGTGCAATCTTTTTACACCATTAAATTTGGAATTTTGAAGTACTGCACTATGGGAGAATTTCTTTTGTTTTATATTTCCAAGTTCCATCTGCAAAGCGGGGATTCCGGCCAATATTAAGGTTCCTGGGGAGACCCATTTCCCTGTGCTTGGGGAGACCATTATTTATTTAGTGGTCACGGGAAGCTGGTAAGCAGGATTACTTTTGCTGCGTACACATGACCGGACTTTTCGACCAAACTAGACGTCGACCCTGTGTGGGCTTCATTTTTTCTGTCAAAAATCAGACGGACTTTAGATTTAGAACATATTTCAAATCTTTCCAAAGGACTCGAGTCCAGTCGAAAAATCCATTCGTCTGTATGCTAGTCTGACGTACGAAAACTGACGCTAGGGCAGCTATTGGCTACTGGCTATGAACTTCCTTATTCTAGTCCAGTCGTACGTCATCACGGTCCAATCCGTCGGACTTTGGTGTGATTGTGTGTAGACAAGTCCGATTCCATGGAAGTCCGTCAAAAGTCAGTCAAAAGTCAGTCGAAAAATCAGACGGAATTCGGTCAGTCGAAAAGTCCGGTCGTGTGTACGCGGCATAACTCTCACCGGGGTGTGGAGCAGGATTTATCTAATGTGAAGGACTATCACTTTCTCCTTACCTACAGTCTTTTCATCTACACGAAGCACGGATTTTGGCTTTGGTTTCACCTGTTTTTATATGGACTGTACATGTGGGACTCTACATTAGTCTTTATTTATAAGCCCTTTTTCACATGTGTATTTTCAACTTCCTTAGCGCTGCACCAATTTTGCATTTTACATTTACAAAATAGTGTAAAGTAAATAAAAGCACGCACAGTTTTTGACAAGTCCAGATTTGGTGTAACTTTTTGCTCACTCTGTGGGAACTGTTTACCAATGAGAGTAACAGCTCCCTTCTTCTACTGTCAATGGTTGTTAAGAAAGCAGCAGGTGCCAGAGGCACAACTAGAACTTTCAGGGCCCTGGTGCAAGAAACCATAAAGGGCCCCCATGGCCGGGGCTCTTCCGACTGCTCCTGGGGCCCTTTACTCCCTTTGTTGGACCCTTTATTATGGTCCCGCAGTGGGTTTCCTTCCTAGCGCCTTGGGGTCCCCCCATGTGGCGGAACATCAAGGCCCGGTCGCAAATGTGATCTTTGTGACCTTGGTAGTTCCACCACTGGTGTCAGTAGTTTTTTTGTTTACAATTTTATTTTTTATTATTTAAAAAAAAATATGTTTTATGGACCCGTATTGGGGGACTTTGGTCTAAACAGATCTCTGATCGTTCACCTTTGAGACAGAAAGGAAATTGAGGACACCTCAATCTCCATCTCTGCAGCCTCAGCTGCACAGAATGAATGGACAGGAAAAGCGCTATACAGAGATTCCCGTTCATTCATATACTGAAGCATAGCAAACACAGTTTACTATACCTCAGCTATGAAAAAAAAAACAGAGTCAGTGATCGTTACTGACCACTGACTCTATTCATTAAGCCAAGGAAGGGGCCAGCTCCTTCCCTGCTCTCCATCCTGACAGTATCCCCCGCAGCAGCCGATGGTAGGGGGGAACTCGTCAGATCTACGGGAGTCAGGGGAGCACACAGGGGCCCGGAGCAGCAGGACAGAGATAGGGTGGTGGCGGAATGTAGAGCAACTGATGCCCTCCATTTCCTTCCTACACCCGCTGAATGTCTGCAGGAGGGAGAGGAGGAGTGGTTGCATGGAAGAATCTATTACTATATATGCCGCCCCAGGTGTACAGGGGGGGCTGCACGGGTCCTTTGGAGCATGGGGCCTGGTTGCAATTGAGACCCCTGTGACCCCTGTACATACGCCCCCTGGCAAGTACCCAGGTACATTTGGCTCATCCCTAGTTACCGCCTCCTGACATACTTGTAATAAGAAACTTTCTATGGAGACTATAAGTTCCCGTGGCCCTCAACTACTCTTATATTGGATTCATTGTCATTAGAAGGCCAAGAAATCGTAATAAACAGGCAGTTTAGCCCGAGGATTTCATTACACGCTGGGAATGCCGTATTTGTTATGAATAAAAGATCGGATTATTAATTTACATATAATCACTAGATTACATCGGCTGTCCGCATCCCGCGCTGAATTGCGATGTGGTTAAGTAATGCATATTATGTCTACTTAACACTTGCTCTATAATGCTGATTGTCATTTAGTCTCACAGTTTGGGATGTCGGGGAAAAAACTATAATTGCCCAACTGCCGTGATCTGAGGAAGAGAGGACGCTCCGTGTGAAATGTTATTTTCATCTAATTGAAGAACAGGCTGGAGGAGGGAGTTCTAAGTCATTCAGGGGATTTATTATGTTTGGCGGCACATTATAGATCTGCATAGAGAAAGATCTAATAATCTGTTGACTTGGTGTATGGGGGCCGCACATGTAGACTAGACACAGCTTGTGGTACACAAATCCTTTACTTAAAGTAGATATAAACCCAAGCACTAAAATCTCAGGTAAGATCTAACATGGTAACCTCCAGGCTGGTCCACATAGTACCCCTTCCAAAAGTCCTTACATCGAGGTGCCAGCCCATCTGAAGAAACCTCAATAAAATAAGTGGATGGCAGCACACTTGTCAGATGCTTCAAAAGCCTTTATTGTAGCAAAACAGAGATAAGAAAAATCACAGCACCAGAAACCAAGGGAGATCTATTTATTCACCTTGAAGATACAGTATCTCACAAAAGTGAGTACACCCCTCACATTTTTGTAAATATTTTGGATATTTTTACTTAGGGGTGTACTCACTTTTGTTGCCAGTGGTTTAGACATTAATGGCTGTGTGTTGAGTTATTTTGAGGGGACAACACATTTACACTTTTATACAAGCTGTACACTCACAACTTTACATTGTAGCAAAGTGTCATTTCTTCAGTGTTGTCACATGAAAAGATATAATAAAATATTTACAAAAATGTGAGGGGTGTACTCACTTTTGTGAGATACTGTACCTCTGTGGAAGAAGTGGATGGCCACACACTTTAGTAGGATGCTTTTAAAATCTTTATTGTACAAAAGAGAGAGATAAAAAAACATCAATCTGAAGGAGATCTGTTGACGCGTTTCACGCTGAAAAGTGTTTATTCAACTTGAAACACGCCAACAGATCTCCCTTGGATTACATAGATACATAGTTAGTCAGGCTGAAAAAAGACACAAGTCCATCTAGTTCAACCAATAAAAGGGAAGAAAAAAATCATACAATCCTATGTACCCACAGTTGATCCAGAGAAAGACGAAAACCCCCAGCAAATCATGATCAAATTTGCTCCAGCAGGGGAAAAAATTATTTCCTGATCCCTAAGAGGAAATCGGATTTTCCCGGATCAACTTTATCTATAAATGTTAGTACCCAGTTATATATTATGTACATTTAGGAAAGAATCCAGGCCTTTCTTAAAACAATCTACTGAGTTGGCCAGAACCACCGCTGGAGAGAGTCTATTCCACATTTTCCCAGCTCTTACTGTGAAGAAACCTTTCCGTATTTGGAGATGAAATCCTCTGTGATGACCTTAAAGTGAATAACTCAACACCAAGTTTACTATATGGACCCCTTATGTATTTGTACATGGTGATCATATCCCCCTTAATCTCCTCTTCTCAAGAGTGAATAAATTCAGTTCCTCTAATCTCGCCTCATAACTGAGCTCCTCCATTCCTCTTATCAGTTTGGATGCCCTTCTCTGCACTTTCTTCAGTTCCTCGATATCCTTTTTGAGAACTGGTGCCCAAAAACTGAACTGCATATTTCAGATGGGGTCTTACTAATGATTTATACAGGAGCAAAATTATATCTCACTCTTTGGAGTCCATACCTCTCTTAATACAAGAAAGGACTTTGCTCGCTTTCGAAACCGCAGCTTGGCATTGCATGCTATTATTGAGCTTATGATCTACATAAACCCCCAGATCCTTCTCCACTAGGGATCCCCCCAGTTGTACCCCCTCTAGTATGTATGATGCATGCATATTCTTAGGATTCTGGTTAGGATTCTGGTGCTGTGATTTTCTTTTTCGTTTACCTCAATTTTGATACAATAAAGATTTTTGAAGCATCCTACCAGAGTGTGCGGCCATCCTCTTCTAACATGAAGGTCTTTGTTGAGGGACTTCCTGTTGTAGAGTGACAACTCCCTGTCACTTGGAAAAGTGGGTGTGAGGTAATAGAACCCTCTGACTTCTTTATATGTTTTTTTTTTATATTATTGTTGTCATCCAAGAGTACGGCAATGGTGTGAATGTGAAGAATCTAAATATTGGGTTGGCCATTTCTGGACACCGAAGGACTTCAATGATCACCTTGGGTTTTGATAAGTGTAAATGAATTGTAAAGGAATTTGGAGCACACAGAAGATAATAATATTCCAATTCAAAAAGTACCCAATAAAATCAATTAATTAATCAGTTCAATTAATCTGAGTATTGAATATTGAATATTGATTTGGCCATTTCTGGACACCGAAGGACTTCAATGATCACCTTGGGTTATGATAAGTGTAAATGAGTTGTAAATGAATTTGGAGCACACAGAAGATAATACAATTCCAATTCAAAAAGTACCCAATTAATTCAATTAATTAATCAGTTCAATTAATCTGAGTATTGAATATTGAATACTGAATCTGAATATTGGGTTGGCCATTTCTGGACACCGAAGGACTTCAATGATCACCTAGGGCTATGATAAGTGTAAATGAATTGTAAAAGAATTTGGAGCACACAGAAGATAATAATATCCCAATTCAAAAAGTACCCAATTAATTAAATTAATTAATCAGTTCAATTAATCTGAGTATTGAATATTGAATACTGAATATTGAATACTGAATCTGAATATTGGGTTGGCCATTTCTGGACACTGAAGGACTTCAATGATCACCTTGGGTTATGATAAGTGTAAATGAATTGTAAATAAATTTGGAGCACACAGAAGATAATAATATCCCAATTCAAAAAGTACCCAATTAATTAATCAGTTCAATTAATCTGAGTATTGAATATTGATTACTGAATATTGAATACTGAATATGAATATTGGGTTGGCCATTTTTGGACACCGAAGGACTTCAATGATCACCTTGGGTTATGATAAGTGTAAATGAGTTGTAAATTAATTTGGAGCACACAGAAGATAATACAATTCCAATTCAAAAAGTACCCAATTAATTCAACTAATTAATCAGTTCAATTAATCTGAGTATTGAATATTGAATACTGAATATTGAATACTGAATATGATTATTGGGTTGGGCATTTTTGGACACCGAAGGACTTTAATGATCACTTTGGGTTATGATAAGTGTAAATGAATTGTAAATGAATTTGGAGCACACGGAAGATAATATTCCAATTCAAAAAGTACCCAATTTGAAAACCGAGACAGCTCATGGAGGATGTGCCTAGTTTGACCAACCGAATGTCGGCCCTGTCTACCCCTCCTTCGTTGATCGTTCTTTAATGTTTTTACTGAGTATTCAATCTTATTTTTCTCAAGAGACACAACTCAGATCTCCCTTCTCTCTCTTCCCTTTCCTCTATTTCCTTTTCTCCCGTAAATCCTACTAGCTCTAGGAGGTCTATTTACATGAGCTTATAAAGCTTTTCACTTGTTGTTCTGTGTTCTCAGAATTGTTTGATATGTTATTTAGACGCTGTTGATACACACCTGACAATGTAATTCATGTACATACCTCTATGCTAAAACTGCTGAGCTTTAGAGTATGTTATCTCATTGTCTGTATCTCTGTTAAAAAATTTCTTAATAAAAACGAATTAAAAAAAAAAAAAAAAAAAAAAAGTACCCAATTAATTCAATTAATTAATCAGTTCAATTAATAGTAGCTCATCACTTTTATAATAAAATAATATTCTCTTCTTTTTATTTAATTCATAGGGTATGGGAAGCAGTGCAAACTATTACTCAACATAAGGGCTATAAAAATCATATGCCTATATGGGATAACTACTATCTGAATGAATCTGAATATGAATCTTTATGAATTGAATAGACTAGGAAAAAAGTGGGTATAATATTTTTGTATCAGTTATATGAAGGGGATGTTTTACTTCCTTTCAATATATTAAAAGACAGCTATCAGTTAACGAACAATAACGTCTATCAATGTCTCCAACTACGCCATGCATTACAAATCCAAACCTCAAAACTCCAATTACAGTATAAATATTCTAAAATATTATCAAAGGCAATTTCGGCAACCTGCACGCAACAAGGATTATCAGGAGACCTTTATTCTAATTTACAAACAATAGAGAATACTGGAAAACAAATAAATAGTTTAGTTCATTGGCAAAGAGACATAGAGGATCTAGATGAGGAGGACTGGACACGGTCCCTGGAAACACAACCCAAGACATCCCTCTCGCCCTCCCAAAGGCTCTACTCTTTATATTACATAGGGCTCATTATACCCCACAAAAACTCTATGCTTGGGGAAAATATATAACACTGCTATGTCCTTGATGCTCTCTTTTTAATGGCTCTCTTATCCACATGCTTTGGCTTTGTCCAAAGCTTCATCGTTACTGGGAAAAAATATTTATAACCCTAAATGTATTATGCTCCACTGAGATAACAGAGACGCCCAAACTTGCACTATTGGGAATAATCCTTGTTGGAGCGTTACCAGTAGAGATACATACTATGTGGATAAGATCCTTATATTTATCACAGAAAGTTATACAAAAATGGTCATCTGTTGATCCTCCAACCCATAAACAATGAGGTGATGAACTTAACTATATACTCAAAGGAGACCAATTAACATACAAGCATAGAGGTACACCCCAAAGGTTTGAAAAATAATGGCCATGGTGGATAGAACCTAGTAATCAACTATATGATGCTCTACCCAGTGGAGAGGAGTGAAGGCAGAGGAGATGGGAGAAAAGAGCATTGGTTGGGGGGGGGGGGGCTGGGGAGGAGTAAAAGGGAAGAAATGAGTACGTAAAAGAGAGATAATTTGATGCTGCATAGAGGAGGTTGCCAAAGTCTGATGCTTGATATCAGGGGTGAACAATTTGACATGTAAAATGTATCCATGTCTCTATGTAATTTTTTTTTTTTTCCTCAATATATTTTTTATTGGTAATGTAAAAAACATGTACAAAAAAGCACAACAAGGCCACGTGGCCAATACATGCGGCGTATGTACATTTACAACAGTCTGAATAAAGCTCGTACAAACATCGTATAACAAGGATAATAAACTTAGCTTAATAAAAAGCAAACGTTATCTGGCGGTAATTTGTGCCAGTCATCAACTTAGAAGAAGTAACAAGTTGTTAACAAGGAGTATATGAGGGATTCCATGGAGGAGGCAGCGAGGGGTACCTATTACATATAGGAGCTTGAGAGTCCACAAGCAGATCCCTTGGTCAAGTCCCATCAACCCCTGCACCCCTAATGGGATCATGCTGTGCAAAGGGAGGGGGACGATAAGTGCAACCATCAGCAAAAGTGTGGCAATCTATTCTGTGGAGTGCTATGTGTCTATGTAGCCAAGCCCAGGAGGAGTATGGTACAGTCTCGGAATCCTGAAGGGGAATAAGGAGTATAGGTGTTAAGGAGGAGATGAAAAGGAGAAAGAATAAACAAGAAAAAATTATATTTATCTAGGAAGAGGGTTGCAAGGGAAGGGTGGGACGTGTAGTCCAAAGAGGTAGGCGAAGCGAATATCAGGGTATTGAGGAGCATGGCGGATGCGGTCCAAAACAAACAACAGATACAGAATTCAAGAGGTGCATCTTTAGGTGCATATCCAAGAATGTGAGAATTCAGGGTAAGCGAAGCAGGTCTTGGTAAGATGATGATGTTTTAAAGTGTAACCAGCAAGCCCAAATAGCATTATAAGTGGTGGGCGTATCGTGAGCTTGGTGTATTCGATTTTCCATTTCTGAGATCTTGTCCACTCGCGTGACCCAGTCTGTCAGTGTAGGTGGGTTAGAGTTCCTCCAGAACAGTGGAATGCACTGTTTTGCGGCATTTAGCAAGTGTGGTATGACCGACTTCCGATAAACGGGATATGGGAGCGTAGTGTTATGTAGAAGAAATTGAGCAGGTGTGAATGCGAGAGTGTATGTGGAAATCTGAGATATAGCTAGGTGGATTTTTTCCCAGAAAGGAGAAATCTCTCTATGTAATATTATGTTTTGTTTGCTATATGCTAAGTTATTTTAGTCCGAGAGGTGCAAGGTTTTGTGTGTTTTTCTATACTGTATAGATTAATTTGACATAATTTATGTAATTGAATGTATTTTTTCTTTTTTTTATTATTTTTTATGGGGATTATTTATCCCTATAATGATTTAAATGTGGTTATTTGTATGTAATGTTTAATAATAATAATAAAAAAAATATTTGATTAAAAAAAACTATATATATATTAATTTGGAGCTAAAGCGCCACACCATGAATGTATTTTTTCTTCTTTTTTTTTTTCTTTATTTATGGGGATTATTTATCCCTATAATGATTTACATGTGGTTATTTGTTTGTATGTAATGTTTAATAATAAAAAATAAAAAAAGTTTGACAAAAAAAAAAAAAAAAAAATTAATTTGGAGCTAAAGCACCACACCATAATATTCAAATCTAAATACAAGTGTTTTCCAATGATAGAATGTTTGCAAATCCAACACGTTTCAGAGGCTGCAGCTCCTCATTCCTTCATCATGGTTACCATGTAACAATAAGGATAAAAAAAAAAAAAGATAAACAGATAATTAAAAATGATAAAATGTCTTATATACAAATCATTGCAACACATGATTTAAAATTGTAATTAAAAAAAAGATACATAAAGAATGAGGCATAAAGTAGGTAAAGTAGACACCAATAATAGTATTAGTAATTAAAATGAATGTAATAAGTAATTTGGGTCTTTTTTATGGCTGTCTTTTTTAAATATATATATATATATATATATATATATATATATATATATATATATATATATATATATATATATTATTATATACATTTTGTTGCTATTTTTTTTATATATTATTCTTTTACTATCACCAATACTCAAAATAGCAATATTGTTATAATTTTTATTTATTTTATTATTATTTTTTCATTTTTTTTTTTATTGAGTTTAACATACAATAACAAAAGTAATGGAATAATACCAAATAACAGAGCATATGTCATTACATACTGTTGAAAATCATGAGTATCCATGGTCGACATAGGGAACAAGTAAGTATGTTCACATTTTTATTTTTATCAATATTGTTCTGAATATGAAAATGTATCCTTTTATTATAATCTTTATTTCTATTACCATCATTTTGACTATCAATACTATTTTCAGTGTACTGTAGTGCTTTTACGCCTTCAGTATTCTCTATTGCTATTGGATCTTGTTACCTGTTGTGGTACTATTAGAATCCCTGCCAGGACATCCAATTGTACTCAGAAATGGCGCTGGGTGTGTCCTCTGACCAGAAGGGTATCTAGGCTCCAGCCTTTGAAGTGGCTCATGCTGTCCTTGTCACCAGTTATCATACAGCTAAGGAGCTATACTTCCTAGCCAGTTGCCTGTTTGTTGCCAATAGGGACACAACACCCCCCTGTTCGGTTTGCACCAGAACCTGCGAACAGACCTAAAGCTCGTGTGAACTTTAGAACCCTATTAAAGTCTATGGGACTCGAAAGTTCAAAATCAAAAGTGCTAATTTTAAAGGCTAATATGCGAGTTATTGTCATAAAAAGTGTTTGGGGACCTGGGTCCTGCCCCAGGGGACATGTATCAACGCAAAAAAAAAGTTTTAAAAACTGCATTTTTTTTTTAGGAGCAGTCATTTTAATAATGCTTAAAGTGAAACAATAAAAGTGTAATATTCCTTTAAATTTCGTACCTGGGGGGTGAGTATAGTATACCTGTGAAGGGGCGCATGTTTCCCATGCTTAGAACTGTCCCTGCACAAAGTGTCATTTTTGCAGGAAAAAAAGCTATTTAAAATCACTCGCGGCTATAATGAATTGCCGGCTCCCGTAATACAGACAACAGTCATTCATTGAAAGTCATTGATAAAAAAAAAAATAATAATAAAAAAAAAGCTTGGGGGTTCCCCCAAATTCAATTACCAGGCCCTTCAGGTCTGCTATGGATATTAAGGGGAACCCCGCACCAAAAAAAAAATGGCGTGGGGTCCCCCTCAAAATCCATACCAGACCCTTATCCGAGCACGCAACCTGGCAGGCCGCAGGAAAAGAGGGGGGACGAGAGCGGCCCCCCCTCCAGCCTGAACCGTACCAGGCCACATGCCCTCAACATTGGGAGGATGCTTTGGGGGTCTGTGACCCCTCACAGCACCATGTCCCCATGTTGATGGGGACAAGGGCCTCGTCCCCGCAACCCTGGCCATTGGTTGTAGGGGTCTGCGGGCGGGGAGCTTATCAGAATCTGGAAGCCCCCTTTAACAAGGGGACCCCCAGATCCCGGTCTCCCCCCCGTGTGAAATGGTAAGGGGGGTACAAAAGTATCCCTACCATTTCACCAAAAAAGTGACAAAAATTGTAATAATGACAGGAGACGGTCTTTGACAATTCCTTTATTAAATTCTTCTTTCATCTTCTTTCTTCTGGTCTTCTTCCTTTCTTCATCCTTCGGTTTCTTCATCTTCTTCTTTTTCTATCTTCTTCTTCCATTTTCTTCCATCTTCTTCTTCCTCCGATCCGCTTCTTCTTGCTCTGGTCTTCTCGACCGGCATCGGCGTCTCTTCTTCTGTGTCGGGCCGCTCCGCTCAATGGGAGGCTCCCGCTGTGTGAGGCTTCGCTCCGTCTGACAGTTCTTTTATAACGGAGGGGGGGCCACCTGGTGACCCTGCCCCCTCTAACGTCATGCAGAAACCAAGTCCCCATGATGTCCCCGTGCATCAGAGGGGGGCGGGGGATATTTATTATAGCAAAAAGTAAAAAAAATATGCGTTTTTTTTTCAAAATTGTCGCACTCGTTTATAGCACAAAAAATAAAAACCCCAGGGGTGATCAAATACCACCAAAAAGAAAGCTCTATTTGTGGGGAAAAAAAGGACATCAACTTTGTTTGGGAGCCACGACGCGCAATTGTCAGTTAAAGCGACACAGTGCCGAATCGCAAAAAGTGCTCTGGTCAGGAAGGGGGTAAATTTTTCCGGGGCTGAAGGGGTTAAGAATTAAACTAACTCCGAACTATCCAGACACAACTAAATAAATAGAAGATTAACATAACTGTCATTAATTTTGCACATCCAAAACAGTTTGTTGAACGTTGTTGAGATAGATACACGTTGACAAGCACGCCGGTAACAAACCGCGCCGATTATTTGCATTTCTCCTCCAACAGACCCCCCTAGGGGTGGCAGACATTTGCTTTTCACCGGCACTTGGCAAATATTTGGTTTCCTATTGTTTTTTTCTTAAATGTTTTTATTGTATTGAAGTATAATAATAGCCGGAGTCTCCGGGATCAGAGGAGAGCGCCGCAAGTTTACTTAACCACAAAAAACGCTCAGAGAAAGAATAACACAAAAACTGCTTATAAACTTTTGTATCAGCTTGAGTAAACATTTTGCCGTTCCTTTGTCAGAACGCCTTCGCCCGGTTCCAAGTTACTGCCATTCTTTGTGGTTGCTGTTCCTTTTTTATTACATTATATTGTAGACTGTTGTTAAAGTGAACCTGTCATTAAAAACAATTGTCATACCAATATAACCCCCTAAGGGCCCATTCACACCTCTACGTTTAAAAAAAAAATAAAGATTTTTACGTGCGTTTTTAGGTGCCTTTTGTGCCTTTTGATGCATTTTACGCGTGCTTTGGTGCATTGTGGTGAGCTTTAAAACACATTGTAACATTCGTGCTTCAAACCACTACGGGGAAGTAGCTGAGGGTACCTGCACATACACTATATTGTCAAAAGTATTGGTACGCCTGCCTTTACAAGCACATGAACTTTAATGGCATCCCAGTCTTATGCCCTGTGCACACGGTCGGACATTCCGACGACAAAATCTGTCGGAATCTTTCCGACGGATTTTGGGCCAAACTTGTCTTGCTAACACACGGTCGCACAAAGTTCTAAACGAAGTGACGTACAACACGTACGTCGGGACTATGAACGGGCCAGTAGCCAATAGCTTTCGCCTCTTAATTTGTCTACACACGATCGAAATTTAAACGATCGGATTTTGTTGTCGGAAAATTTTAGATCCAGCTCTCAAACTTTGTGTGTCGGAAATTCCGACGGGAAAAGTCAGATGGAGCCCACACGATCGGAATTTCCGACAACACGATTCGATCACACTTTTTCCATCTGAAAATTTGACCGTGTGTACGGGGCATTAGTCCGTAGGGTTCAATATTGAGTTGGCCCAGCCTTTGCAGCTATAACAGCTTCAACTCTTCTGGGAAGGCTGTCCACAAGGTTTAGGAGTGTGTCTATGGGAATGTTTGACCATTCTTCCAGAAGAGCATTTGTGAGGTCAGGCACTGATGTTGGAGGAGAAGGCCTGGCTCGCAGTCTCTGCTCTAATTCATCCCAAAAGGTGTACTATCGGGTTGAGGTCAGGATTCTGTACAGGCCAGTCAAGATTAAGGTAATCCTTTTCGTGCCTTACTCCGTTCGATTTACGTGCCTGTAATCAAGCCCCCAACAGGTAGGAATCAACTGATTGGATTAGAAAACTGTAACTCGGATGGATCCCTTTCCACTTGCTCAGTTGCTCATTAATAGAATAAAAATGTATTGATACGATTGTATTAAGATCATTCATTATTCCATTACGTGTCGACCTTTTGTTTCATTAGACCTTTAACGAATTAATGAATCATGCCGAATTAATTAGTTATTTTCGTTATATATATATATAAATATAAATTTATTTCGTATTAGTTGAAATTCATTATTTTTTTCTTCGGACTTTTGCATGCATTCGAATGTCCAAAAGATGAAAAATTTGGCTGAATTTCAATTCGTGACTAAACAAATTGCACATGCCTAGGGCTGATCACTGTATTAGTCAGTTCCCAACCAGCCTCAGTCTAAGATTGAGGGCCGCACTATTGCAGTCCCACTATAAGTCGCTGATCACCGCCATTAGTAGTATAAAAATAAATAGATAAAAATTCCAGTTTATATATATATATATATATATATATATATATATATATATATATATACACACATGTAATATATATATATATATATATATATATATATATATATATATATATATATATATATATATATATATATATATATATATATATATATATATATATATATATATATATATATATATATTAAGGCTGTGGAAATTAAAGATTAATTCCTCGATTAATCGATACATTTTTTTGCTCGATCAAAACTCTTTTGAACGATCAAAATTCTTTTGATCGGCACTCACCTCTCCGCCGGCTTCCGGATCTTCAGGGAGTTCCGTCGAAGATCCGGTGACGTCACAGACATCAACGTCACCGGACTCCTCCCCCCTTCCCCAAGTGCCTCGGTCTGCTAACGAAGGGAAGGGGGAGGAGTCCTGTGACGTTGAAGTTCAGATTGAACGTAACGCGTACGAGGGAGGAGCTACGCATGACGTCACCTGCTGCTGCCCTACGGAACTAACACGATTGTCGGCTTTACATGCTGTGTTTTTTTATCATCTTTATGTGAGTAGTTTGTGTTTGAACAGAAAAATTAAATCTTATACTTAAGCGGTGAGCACTTCGATCTTTTCTCTCTACCCATGGCCTGGTGGCCTTGCTGAGATCTAAGGAGACTTGAGAGAAGTTTATGGTCCGTGTTAACCCTTTTGATACCCGCTTGCATGACCACCTGTTTGCACAGGGGTCCATGCCATAAGGTGAGAGTGAGTAGTTAGACCGGAGGTGGAGGGATTGTCACGCTACTGTGGAAAAAAAAATTACTTACGTCAGTGCTACAGTTTGAATTTAAAACGTATTTGTGTGAACTGTGAAGTTAAGTCATGGATTGTGGAAACTAACTAGTGTCGGGTGATTGTATATAGTGTATACCACAATTTTACCACTGACTAATGCAGAGTTGCAATGCAAGGAGATCAGCTAAAAGTAGTTGGATCTGTATGTGCGTTATAATTAATCGAAATTAGTTGATTAATCGATTTAAAAAAAAATCGATTAATCGAACACGAAAATTTTAATCAGTAACAGCCCTAATATATATATATATATATTTATATATACCATAGTTTATAGGTATTATAACTTCCACACAAACCAATCAATATACACTTTTTTTTAATCAAAGGCAGCATAATATATTTTGGCCAAAATTTATGAAGAAATGTAAAACATTTTTTTATCAGATATGTTTTATAGCAATAAGTAAAAAATATATATTTTTTTCAAAATGTTCGGTCTTTTTTCATTTGTATTGCAAAAAAATAAAAAACCCCAGTGGTGATCAAATACCACCAAAAGAAAGCTCTATTTGTATGAAAAAAAAATAATATAAATCTAGTTAGGTACAGTGTTGCATGACCGAGCAATTACCAGTTAAAGTAGCGTAGTGCTAAATAGCAAAAAAAATAGCGTTGGCATTGGTTTGCCACCCCCCCCCCCCCCCCAAATTTTGAGCACCAGCCGCCACTGGTAGGTAGAGTAGGGACCTGTGGGATGGGGAGGGTGTACGATGTTAGTTCACCTTTTCATTTTTTTTATGCAGTTTTTACCTCTTTTGGATCAGAGCAAATTTTACATTTCTCCTATGGGTGTGTATTATCATTACTTAAGATAATAAAATAAAAATATATACTTTTTTTTTTAGTTCAAACAAGGCTTTCCTACAATGAAATTGTGTTGCAAATAATAATTTTCATTTTTAATGCAATCATAGACACATTTTTACAACAAATCTAAAAGAAAATCTCTTTTTTTTCTTGATAAATGTTGGTAAAAATGACAAATACTGTTACTGTAGATAAAAAGAACACATTTTATTCGATCATTTCATTCCATTTAAAATTACACCTAAATTATGATTCTGGCACAAAGCATTGTAAGATTACTTACGAATAAAATAAAGGCTTTTTACTCAATTGTGTGCTTCCTTTACAAGGACGTTGAGAAAAAAAAAAAAGAACAAATAGTACTGACAATGAAAAAGTTTAAATAAAAAGGTTTAAAAAAAATTTAAATAAAAAAAAAATAAAAAAAAATCTCCAAGTTCTTTCTAAACAACTGTCTTACAGCCTATTAAGCAGGAATGGACTATCAAACATAGTAGTGGGTTTTTCTCCCACAGCTATATGTGACAGATTCCCTTTTCTGCTTTTAAGATTGATAAGGAAGTAGCAGGTGCCGTCACCTGCCATCTCCTTAGCAACCAGTGATATCATTGGCCCCTATTCCTTTACTGACCAGGAATCTTGGGCCATGTAAACAAAACGGCACTTATACTGGCAGTTTATTTTATGGAAACTGACATTTATGCTGGGGGTACCTTATAGACTCGAGTATAAGCCGACCCAAATATAAGCCGAGGCACCTAATTTTACCACAAAAAAATGGGGAAGCGTATTGACTCGAGTATAAGCCTAGGGTGAGAAATGCGCAGTTACTGTAAGTGGAAAAGAGGGTCAACAATGCCCATTTGCAGCCTCACTGTGCCCATTTGCAGCCTCACTGTGCCCATTTGCAGCCATAGGTCCCCCGAACTTCAAACTTGGTAGTTAATGGTTCCTAGATGCCCCCCTATCTGCAGCCAAATTTGGGGTCTCTGGATCCAAAGGGTCCCGAAATTACATTGCCGCTAATGGACAAAGTTGACTGATTTTAGGGCCCCGTATCTCTGGGCCACTTGGTGCTAGGAAGTCAAAATTTGGTGTGCAAACCCAGCTATCACTACAACATATCAAAATATGGGGTTCCTATCACCAAGTGGCCCCGAGATACGGGGCCCCAAAGTCGGTTCGGAAAATGTCAAGCACTTTTCTGCAGCAGAGAAGGACATTTTCCGAACCGATTTTGGGGCCCCGTATCTCGGGCCACTTTGTGCTAGGAACTCCATCTTTGGATATGTTGTAGTGTTGGTTCCACTTGGTTTGCACACCATTTGGGGTTCCTAGCACCAAGTGGCCCTGAGATACGGGGCCCAAAATTTGGGTCGGAAAATTTAATTCTCTACTGCAGAAACGTGCTTGACTCAGTATAAGCCGAGGGGGGGGCATTTTCAGCACAAAAAAATGTGCTGAAAAACTCGACTTATACTCGAGTATATAAAGTAATTATTTTTAAACTGGCACATTGATATTATTTTTTTTATTGATATCATTTTTTTTTATATTATTTAAAAAAAAAAAAAATTGTGGTTGAACTGGATGGACTTGTGTCTTTTTTCAACCTGACTAACTATGTAACTATGTAACTGGTGCTGGGGGATATTATTGCAGAAACTGGCACTGATGCTGGGGGTTATTATGGTAAATAAAAATATTTAATTTGTTTTAACAAAACTTTTTTTCCATTTTCATTTTATTTATTTCCATAAAAAGGCCCACCGAAATCCTCAGCATCAGGTCCATGATGCTCTTAATCCGGCCCTGCCCCCTCCCCTGAACCATTCTAGGTCACACCTCCTGAACATGCGGGGCAGTACCTTTCCCCCTGGAAATGCACCCTATCCCTATGTTAATGCCCCCTGGCTCGGTGGTTGTGGGAGTCTTTGGGTGGGGGCTTACTGGAAACTGGAAGTCCATTTCAACTATAATGTGGCACACAGATACTGCCCCTCCTCATGTGATTAACCACTTGCCCTCTGGTAGATTAACCCCCCTTTAGCAGGGTGAGCAGTCCAGATCGATTAGTGGCGGCCCATCCATAGGGGGCGCCCAGGTGCCACACCCCCCCTCTCAGGCAGTCACAAAAAACAAATATTTTTTTTGAACATGGCCCTTTAAAAAAAATGAAAACAAAGTCCTTAAGTGCACTGTGTTTGAGCGCCGGACACAGTGCACTATAGGAAGCACCACATCTATGCAATCACGAGATTGCAGACGCGGTGCTTCATTGGCGGGGTTTGGAGCTTCTTTGCGGCGCAATCCATCACGCTGAGCAGCTTCCTCTCAGGTGCTTTGTTCTCAGTGTGAGAACAAAGTCACTTCCGGCAGGCTACAAAATGATGGCTGTTGTGAAGACTAATCTCCTTGTGTTCAGTGGAGAGGGGAGGCCCCTCCCCTCTCCACTGATCGATGAACGACGTGATTAGCATTGGATTTACATGGTATGGTGGGGAAGAGCGCCCTGTCCCCCCCGGTAGGGTACTCCCCCCTCCTTCTCCCGTTGGGGGTACGTGGCGTGGTATGGTACAGAAGTGGGGCTCATGCTGCATGCTTGGATACGGGTATGGCATGATTTTTTTGGGGGGAACCCTTGCTTTCTTTTTGTTATTTTTTTTCTTTAGTTTATAGTTCCCCTAATAATTCCTATCTGGATCTGAAGGGCCTTATATGAATTATGGGCAAACACCCTTTTTTTTCAATTGGGTCCCAAATGAACATTTATACCAGATCCTTATCTAGAATCTGTTTTCCAAAAATCAGCAAGCAGCTGTCATTTACTGGCAATTTAAAGGGCATGTTTTTCTTTGTAAATGTCAATTTTGCTGTAGTAGGTTACACAAATCACACAAGTGCATCACTTCACAAACTAAGGGCATGCAATTTAAAGCAAATTTGCATTTTTTTTAATAATTATATTTCCTTATTGATTTAAAAAGAAATCCAACAAACGGGAATAATCCAGTACAATCCAATAGAGACATATTTTAAAGGTACAACAATGCAGGATAGTCTATTATTATTGTATATGTGATGGGGCCTCACCATGGTTCCACCAATCAGACCAATAAAATGTTGATAGAAGAATGGTATATAGATATAACTGGGAAATTTCCATTTTTTAATGATGCCCTTTAAGTATTTTTAAAATTGCTGCTCCATTCCAAACTGAACTTTAAAAAAATATATATTAGACGTTGCCCAGGGCAGTGCTTAGCCCCTCTTGTCATTTGTTTGGCGATCCCATGCCTATTATGCCGCGTACACACGGTCGGAATTCTCGTCGGAAAAAGCTCTGATGGTTTTCCTGTCGGAATTCCGACGGAATTTTGCTCAAACTGTCTTGCCTACTCACGGTCACACCAAATTCCGACGGTCAATAACACCGCGGCATACAACACGTTCGACTTCACTATAAAATAAATTGCTTCTGAGCATGCAGCGAATTGTTTCCAATCAAGCGTCGAATTGTTTCCGAGCATGCGTCGGAATTTTGCGTTTCGGAATTGCATACACACGATCGGAAAATCCGATAGAAAGGCTTTCCGTCGGAAAAATTAAGAACAGGTTCTCAATCCAAAGTCCGTCGGAAATTCCCGACAGAAAAAGACCGTTGGGCATACACACGGAAAATCCGATGAAAGGCTCCCATCTAGACATGTGCACTGCCAAAAAATTTGTTCATTTTCGTTTTCATTTCATTCGTTTTTTTTTTCGTTTTTTCGTGTCATTCGTTATGATCGCAATTCGTAAATTTGTACATTCGTAAATTCGTACATTCGTAAATTTGTACATTCGTAAATTCGTACATTCGTAAATTCATACATTCGTAATTTAGAAAATTTATATTCGTAAATTCGTACATTCGTAAATTAGAAAATTCATATTCGTAAATTATAAAATTCATATTCGTAAATTCGTACATTATCACATTCGTACATTCGTAAATTAGGAAATTCGTAAATTTGGAAATTAGAAAATCCAAAATTAGAAAATCTGAAAAAGTAAATAACTATTAAATTAGGTATAGGTATTGTAATTTCCTTTTATATTTGGCTGTTATTGAAAGTAACAAGTACAAATTTATCCAAAGTTACGACTTATCCGAAATAACGAATGCCGTATCTAAACAAATGGAAGGGAACAAATAAATAATAATAAAACTTTTTTATTATTATTATTGTTATTTATTATTATTAATTCATTATGTTCCATTTGTTTAGATGCGGCATTTGTTATTTCAGATAATTCATAACTTGGGATAAATTTGTATTTGTTACATTCACTATCAGACAAATTTGAAAGGAAATTATAATACCTATAATTTAATAGTTAAGTTATTATTAGGTAATTATTATTTCAGATTTCCGAATTTCCGAATTAACGAATTAATGAATGTACAAATTTACGAATGTACAAATGTACGAATTTACGAATGTACAAATTTACGAATGTACAAATGTATGAATTTACGAATGTACGAATTTACTAATTTTTTAATATTCGAACTTACGAATATTCGGAAAAATTTGTTAAACGGGTTTTCGTTAATTCGGATATTTCGAATTAACGAATTTGTCGAAATTTGTTAAAAAACGAATTCGGAACGAAACGAATTGCACATGTCTGCTCCCATCAGACTGTTTTCATCGGAAATTCCGACCATGTGTACGCGGCATTAGACTAGAAAAGGACCAGAACCGATTTTTAATGTCTCTCCTTGACTTCAGTGGGGTTCAGATATGACAACTGAACTTCTGTAATTTTCATTAAACATATCGAGTTAAATAGGAACAATTTTTTTTTTTTTAAAGAAAAAAATAGCTTTAACCACTTCAGCCCTGGAAGATTTGGCTGCTGAATGACCAGGCCATTTTTTGCGATTTGGCACTGCGTCGCTTTAACGGACAATTGCGCGGTCGTGCGACGCTGCACTCAAACAAAATTGACGTCCTTTTTTTCCCACAAATAGAGCTTTCTTTTGGGGATATTTGATCATCTCTGAAGTTTTTATTTTTTGCGGTCTAAACAAAAAAAGAGCAACAATTTTGAAAAAAACACAATATTTTGTACTTTTTGCTATAATAAATATCCCTGTTTTTTTTTTAAAAAAGCTATTTTTTTCTCAGTTTCGGACGATATGTATTCTTCTACATTTTTGGTAAAAAAAAATCTCATTAAGCGTATATTTATTGGTTCGCGTAAAAGTTATAGCGTCTACAAAATAGGGGATAGATTTACAGCATTTTTATTATTATTTTTTTTTACTAGTAATGGCGGCAATTTTTATCGGGACTGTGACATTATGGTGGACAGATCGGACACTTTTGACTAATTTTTGGGACCATTGGCATTAATACAGAGATCAGTGCTATGAAAATGCACTGATTATTGTAAAAAATATCACTGGCGGGGAAGGGGTTAAAGCAGGGGTCTCAAACTGGCGGCCCTCCAGCTGTTGCGGAATTACAAGTACCATCATGCCTCTGCCTGTGGGAGTCATGCTTGTAACTGCCAGCCTTGCAATGCCTCATGGGACTTGTCGTTTCGCAACAGCTGGAGGGCTGCCAGTCTGAGACCCCTGGGTTAAACACAAGGGGGCGATCAAGGAGTTAATTGTGTTCCCTAGTGTGTGTTTCTAACTGTAGGGGGAGGGGACTGACTAGAGGAAATGACAGATCGTAGTTCCTAGCTATTAGGAACTCACGATCTGTCTCTTCTCACAGAACAGAACAGGGATTTGTGTGTTTACGCACACACGTCCCTGTTCTGCCTCTCGTGCCCGAGCTCGCTCGTGGCCAGTGGCCATCGCGACTGTTGGCCACGAGCATGGGCACCCCCTGAGTGCAGCGGATGCGCGCGCCTGCTATCCCGCTTAAAGGAGCCGACGTACAGCTACGACGGCTCGCGGGATCATGCCGACCTGCATATAATTTTTTGTCCAAAGTAGAATTGGGCTGTAAGTCCTCAACCCCAGTGATATGATGGGAGACTCCAAATTAATTCTGAGGAAATGTTCTGCATAGAAGCAGCACGATGTGCAGATCTAATGAGCAGGTCGGTTTACAAGACGCCAACCTGCCGTGGAATAACAGATTCTGTAATGCTTTTTTTTCTTATGTATAACCCATAACCCCGCCTTAACCTGCGTATCACCATTAAGCGTTCTCAGCTCCAGTTTCGGCAAAAGCCTGTAAGGTCATTTGACTTGTATAAATAACGGCCAACCGCTCCAAATTACACTGACTATTGTAGTTGGCACCGATCGCACATAACAAGATTTCTGTGTTTTTAATTCGAGGAATTGCGGCCAGTTTTGTTTGCCAAATATCAGGCAAACCAAGCGTGAAGCGTCATGAAGTGTGATTTTGTGGGCCGTAAATGTACAAGCTATTTGGAGCTTACATTAATCAGAAATTTTATACAGGGAATATAAACTGTTTTACAAGCCGATGTCTGGAACGGCGTGCACGCTAATTATTTCGTACGTATCCTAATCACGAAAATGGAGGGTGGTAATTTGAAAAACGTCTTTTGGTATTTCAGTAGTGAAAGGAGAAACTGCAAGCGGCAGGTCAGAGCAGTACTGACATTGGGCTAAAGTCACAGAGTACTCTAACTTCCATTGGAGTAGACCTGTCAGGATGGCCATTATATGTACCCCATCATTGGTATCAATGGGAGGAATAATGATGCCCGATAGTTGATGTCAGTCGTCAGAATAGTGTCTCGTATAAGTAGGAGGAATAATGCTCCAAGGGCCGGATAAAGGAACGTAAAAGGGCCAAGTCCGCCCCCCGGGCCGCAGTTTGGAGACCACTGCTTTAAGACCATTGGGCGGAAGTGACGTTTGACTTTGCTTCCGTCATCCAATCGTATGTAGCCGATTGGGGGCCATCTTTCCCTCACTCCAGGCCTGTCAGGGGAGAGGACGCAATCTCATCTCCGCCGCTACCGACGGCTCCGGTAAGTGGCGGAGACGACCGGAGTGCGGTGGGAGGGGGGGCCCTATACCATGCCCAATAAAAGTGATCTTGCGGCGAATCCGCTGCAGAGACCACTTTTTTCCTTAGGAGGAACGCCCGCCATTGCTGAAAATACTGGGGTTATGGCAGCTAGCTGCTGCCATAATCACAGTATTTAGCATCAAAGTACCGACATACAGCTACGGCGGTTTGCAGTTGGCACCTCACGTTAGAAAGGAGTAAATGTGCTTGTCTCACATGAAGACTAATCTGTGTAGCCCCTGTGTCCAGGGGATACAATGCTACAATTGCAACCCGAACCGCAGTGATCCACGCTGATCCTGGGAGCCGTATGTGCAAAAATATCAAAGCTTTCCACAAAATCAACAATCACTTACTTTTCTTGTCCTAATCCACGTTTCCAGACGTTTCCATTAGTAATGTCTTCTTCCTTACAGACTGTAGGTCATGGCACAGGAAGGAGTTGACCAGCTGACCTCATTAGCACACTCCCTGCATCATCCACCCACCCACTCACAGCTGCATGTTTTTTAAATTAAATGCAGTCAATCAGTGATCACCCTTCTCACTAAATATACAACCAGATTGAATAGGTTATGGCCATGCTTATACACCTAAAAATTACTAGTTGCGCTTTCAGTGCCCTTAATTGTTAATGGCGCACCAAACACAGAAGAAATAACACACATGCTGCCATGTGAAAAAAACGAGTGGCAAAACACACAGTTAAAAACACACAACGGCAGACGAAACGCGCCGGGTCGACCTCTGCCAATATTACTGCGCCTCTTCATGTTCTTTTACGAGTTTTGTATGCACTTCCTAAATGTGAGTGTTCCATTGTTACTCTTTTAAATAAATGCAATTTTTTAAACGATATCATACTATATGGAACCTTTCTTTGATTTTTGGTTTCAACGTGTGAGCAAAGGATATCTTCTGGCTTTTCCTCCTACCATTTTGAGCCTCATGTTGCCTGTACGCTGTGGATTTGACGTTAACCAACATTATTCATAAGATCTGTCCAGGATTTCTGATGGTTTTCCATAGACAGCGTTTATCGCCATAAGCCTGTTTGACTTAAGAGGTATAAGAAGCCCGTTTAAGCTTCCGGTTCGCCTTCATACAATTGGTGGTGGTTTCTTCCACAAGCTTCTCTCCATAGAGGTTTCTCTCTTCATAGGGTTTCTTCACAGTGATGTCACTTGCCTTATCGATGTCTCTGAGATGTGCTTTTTTTGATATTATTCATTGATATTAGGACCTTTTGATTTTCATCTTTTTTCACTTGGTGGACAATATTTTATAATTTATATACGTTTTATTATAAACTTTTTTTTGGTGGACTATATTTACACTTATTGTGTGTTTAACGGGTTCCCGACTGGCACACGACGATGTATGTCGGCAGAATGGCACGGACAGGAATAAAGGCCTACAGGTACGTACCTTTAAGAATGCTGCCATGCCATTGCGTGCGCGCCACTGGCGGCGTGCGCACGTGCCGGTCGGGACCCCAGTGAGTCTGGTCGCAGGTCCCGCGGAGGATGAATGGGGAGATGCAGAAGTAAACAGCATCTCCCCGTTCTGCCTAGCAACAAGTGACACTGATCTCTGCTCCCTGTGATTGGAGCAGAGATCAGTGATCACTAACACACAGCCACGCCCCCCACAGTTAGTAACACGCCCCTAGGACACACTTAACCCCTACACTGACACCCCCTGGTTAACCCCTTCACTGCCAGTGTAATTTACACAGGAATCAGTGCATTTAAATAGCACTGATTGCTGTATAAATGACAATGGTCCCAAAAAATGTGTCAAAAATGTCCGATGTGTCCGCCATAATGTCACAGTCACAATAAAAATCGCTGATTGCCGCCATTACTAGTAAAACTATCCCCTATTTTTTAAACGCTATAACTTTTGCGCAAACCAATCAATAATCGCTTTTTGCGTTTTTTTTACCAAAAATATGTAGAAAATTACGTATCGGCCTAAACTAAGGGAAAAAACGTTTTTTTAAATATTTTTGGGGGATATTTATTATAGCAAAAAGTAAAAAATAATGCGTTTTTTTTTTCCGAAATTTACGCTCTTTTTTTGTTTATAGCGCAAAAAAAAAAAACAGCAGGGGCGATCAAATACCACCAAAAAGAAAGCTCTATTTGTGGGTAAAAAGGACGTCAATTTTGTTTGGGAGCCATGTCGCACGACCCGCGCAATTGTCAGTTAAAGCAACGCAGTGCCGAATCGCAAAAAGTGGTCTGGTCTTAAGCCAGCGAAATGGTCCGGTCTGAAAGTGGTTAAACTGATCATAATATATATCATAATTTCATTATTTTTATATATTGCTAATTCGTATATATATATATAATTGTTGCATTTCATTACGTTTCACCTTTTGCTGTTTGTTTCCGGCCGTGCTGTCTGCTGTGTGTGTATATATATATATATATATATATATATATATATATATATACTTTTTTTTCTTTTTTTCACAACCCGCAAAACTCCAAAATGTCCCATTAACCACATGTAGTGTAGCCAATTTAAATCAGCAGGCTTCCCTATGCGTGTCACATGAAAAACGAGCCAGAAAACGTTCGCTCCCCACTATGCTAGATGTGAATGGAGCCTGAAAGTGAAATTGATGGGATAACACAAGAACAACGAGGCTGCATTCACATCTGTGCGTTTCCTTGCATTTCACAAATGCGCTGCACCAAAAATCGCAGTAAAAAACGCACCAAGCTCCACTCTAAAAAAAAAGTTCTCAATCTTCTTTGGGGCGATTGCTGCGACATCGCGGCGACATTGTGGCGGACACATCAGACACTTTTGACACTATGGGGGTTATTTACTAAAGGAAAATCCACTTTGCACTGCAAGTGCACTTGTAAGTGCAGTCGCTGTAGATCTGAGGGGGGACATGCAAGGAAAATAAAAAACAGCATTTTAGCTTGCCCATGATTGGATGATAAAGTCAGCAGAGCTTCCTCTCATTTCAGATCTACCCCTTAGATTTAGGCCCCTTTCACACTGGGGGCGGTTTTCAGGCGGTACAGCGCTAAAAATAGCGCCTGTACACCGCCTGAAAAAAACGGCCCCATTCACTCCAGTGTGAAAGCCGGAGGGCTTTCACACTGGAGCGGTGCGCTAGCAGGACCGCAACAAAAGTCCTGCTAGCCGCATCTTTGGAGCGGTGAAGGAGCGGTGTATTTACCGCTCCTATACCGTTCCTTCCCATTGAAATCAATGGGAAACCGCGGGGATACCGCCCGCAAACCGCCGCTGCAGCGGTGCTTTGCGGAGGTTTTTAACCCTTTTGCGGGTATACCGCGGGTAAAACGATGGTAAAGCAGCGCTAAATATAGCGCTGCTTTACCGTCGCCGCCCCGCACCGCCCCAGTGTGAAAGCAGCCTTAGAGCGACTGCACTTCCAAGTGTACTTGCAGTGCAAAGTGGATTTACCTTTCGTAAATAACCCCCATTGTGTTTTTTTCAAACTTGTCACTCTTCTTTTGTTTATAGCGCAAAAAATAAATAAATAATAAATAAATAAATAAAAACGCAGAGGTGATCAAATACCACCAAAAGAAAGCTCTATTTGTGAGGGGAAAATAAAGATAAATGTTTAATTTGGGTGCAGTGTACATGACCGCGCAATTGTCATTCAAAAAATGAAAACTGAAAATTGGCCTAGGCAGGATGGGGGTAAAAATGCCCTGTATTGAAGTGGTTAATAATAAAAATGCCAAAAGCATATCCCCTATTCTGTAGACGCTATAACTTTTCGCAAACCAATCAATATAGTCTTATTGCGATTTTTTTTTACCAAAAAGTATGTAGAAGAATACATTTCGGCCTAAACCGATAAAAAATGAATTTATTAAAAACATTTTTTCGAATCATTATTATAGCAAAAAGTAAAAACATTTTTTTTTTTTTCAAAATTGTCAGTCTTTTTTTTGTTAATAGCGCAAAAAAAATAAAAAAACGCAGAGGTGATCAAATACCACCAAAAGAAAGCTCTATTTGTGGGAAAAAGATCACGTCAATGTTGTTTGTGTACGACGTCGCAGGACCGCGCAATTGTCAGTTAAAGCGATGCAGTGCCGTATCGCAAAAAATGGCCTGGTCCTTAAGGAGGAAAATACTAGACATGTGCACAATAGAAAAATTTGTTTATTTTCGTTTTGTTTCTTTCTTTTCCGTTGATTCGTAACGATTCGTAATTTTGTAAGTCGTCGGTGTTCGTATTCGTAACAATTCGTATTTTCATAAGAGTTATTTTTTCGTTGATTCGTTTTTCCGTTAGTTTAATTTTCGTTTATTCGAAATTCGGACGCATTCGTATTTTCGTAGATTTAGTTACATTCGTACTTTCGTAAGATTGATTTATTCGTACTTTCGTAACATTGTTTTCGTAGATTCCTAATCGGAGCATAATTCATAATTTTATGTAATGTGTATGCTATTATTACATTTTAAGAGACTCGAAAAAAAAAGCTACGAATGTACGAATTTTTTCGTTCAATCCATTCGAAGCTTGTTAAGCAGCGCCATTGTAAGGGACACGGAAAATTACGAATCGCAAAAAAAAAAAAAAGTTACAAATGTATGAATTTTTTCGTTCAATCCATTCGAAGCACGTTAAGCAGCGCCATTGTAAGAGACACGGAAAATTACGAATCGCAAAAAAAAAAAAAGTTACGAATGTACGAATTTTTTCGTTTAATCCATTCGAAGCACGTTAAGCAGCGCCATTGTAAGAGACACGGAAAATTACGAATCGCAAAAAAAAAAAAAAAGTTACGAATGTACGAATTTTTTCGTTTAATCCATTCGAAGCACGTTAAGCAGCGCCATTGTAAGAGACACGGAAAATTACAAATCACAAAAAAAAAAAAAAAAGTTACGAATGAACGAATTTTTTCGTTCAATCCATTCGAAGCACGTTAAGCAGCGCCATTGTAAGAGACACTGAAAATTGCGAATCGCAAAAAAAAAAAAAAAAGTTACGAATGTACGAATTTTTTCGTTCAATCCATTTGAAGCACGTTAAGCAGCGCCATTGTAAGAGACACGGAAAATTACCAATTCAACAAAAAAAAAAAGTTACGAATGTACGAATTTTTTCGTTCATTTTGATTTTCGTTGTTCCTGTTTTCGTTTTTCGGATTTTCTTCTTTCGTAGTTTCGTTGTTTCTAATTTGGTTATTTCGGATTTTCGTTGTTTTTCGTATTCGTGCGATTCGAACATTCGTTATTCGTTAAAATTTTTAGCGAATCGTTTCGTTCATTCGTACGATAACGAATGAAGGAATATAACTAATTTGAACGGAAAACGAATCGTAACTAAACGAATTGCACATGTCTAGTGCCATATCGCAAAAAATGGTCCGGTCGTTAAGGGGGAAAATACTTCCGGTCGCTAACTGGTTAGTTAATGCCTGTATGGGTTCCTTTTATCAGCAGTCTCGATCGCCCGTCGGTTACGATATTGGCTATTGAGTAGAAGCCGTATTGACACCCGCCTTGGAATCCACCCGGGAGAGTTCCCTCTACAATACAATGACCTGAATTTCTAGATCACCTGCGGGAAATTGAAGCTCTTCTTTAGGCGAAGGCGATTACCGAGAGGACAAACCCAGTTATGTCATGCTGCGACACGGGGACCGCCACCATCGCCGGGACTCTTCCTCGCTTTGCACAGCAACGGGAAGTATAATGAGCCGAGGAGATGTCAGCTTTAATTAGCCACATTCAAGATTAAAGGGTCCTCTCTCTTCCAGACTTCGCTCTGCGTTTTGCAACCCTGTAACCTACTTTTAAAAAAAAAATGCACCTGGCTGACTTAATGAGTTCCTTTCTATGCGACTTTTAGAAGAAATGTTCTGGGGCAGCGTACGGGATCCGAACCGCGTTTTCTGAATTTCAATTTTTTTGCATTCTTTATTTAATGCGGTATTAACCCCAAAAAGCAAACATGAATTATATTGCAGCTTACCAGGTTCTTGGATGTGAAGGCTGCATTATTTTTATTTTTAAAGCTTTCATTCTTTTATTTTTCACTATGCTAGTAAGTCTGTTATTTTTTATTTTTTTTTGCATCAGAACAAGCTGTCCTGTAGATGTAGCAGTTTAAAGTGCTGAGACAAACCATTTACCACCGGCAGGGGAGCCTCTAATGAAAGCTTATTGATTTATGTAAAACCTTTATCCCAAAAGGGGGAAAACTGTTTGCTGTAACTTCTTTTATGTGGGAGCTGGAGTTTGGCTTTAGTTTGTTAGTGTATATAAATCTGCTAGTCCATTTAACACTGCCCTCCCTCCAGACTGACCAGGGTCGTCTTTAAGGCAGGGCAATAGGGGCAGCTGCCCTGGGCCCTGTCATTGTTGTGGGGCCCAAAGCAGCTGCCTCGTACTTGCCAACTATCCTGGTTTAAATTCCCTCATCCCTCAAGGTTTTAGTCCTGTGCTGTGTCCCAACATCTCAGTGTGAAGTGCTGCTACTATAATGCTGCCCAGCTCTGCCCTATTGTTGTGTGCAGATGACTCACCTGCAGACCCTGTGTTTACATGTAAATTACCCGCATTCATATGTAAATAGCGGCGGCCGGCAGCTTTGATATGTATATCATGTCCCCCTGAGGTCATATCCACAATAATCTCTAGCAACCAATCAACAAGCAGAAATCATGTGCTGTAACCTCTAGCAACTAATCAGCAGGGGCGTTGCTAGGGCTACAAAAGATCTGTGGCTAGAGCCCATAGCAGCGTAGTAAAGAAAGTCATACGCTTGGGCGGGCATACACATGTATATACAGTAATATACGTGTGTGTGTATATATCCCCAGAGCCCCCCACTTACATCCGGGTCCCCAGAGAGCCCCCCACTTGCATCAGGGTCCCCAGAGAGCCCCCTTACATCAAGGTCCCCAGATAGCTCCCTTACATCAAGGTCCCCAGAGAGCTCCCTTACATCAGGGTCCCCAGAGAGCCCCCCCTTACATCAGGGTCCCCAGAGAGCTTCCCCACTTACATCAGGGTCCCCAGAGAGCCCCCACTTACATCAGGGTCCCCAGAGAGCCTCCCCCCACTTACATCAGGGTCCCCAGAGAGCCCCCACTTACATCAGGGTCCCCAGAGAGCCCCCCCCCTTACATCAAGGTCCCCAGAGAGCTCCCTTACATCAAGGTCCCCAGAGAGCTCCCTTACATCAAGGTCCCCAGAGAGCTCCCTTACATCAAGGTCCCCAGAGAGCTCCCTTACATCAAGGTCCCCAGAGAGCTCCCCCTGTTACATCTGGGTCCCCTGAGAGCCCCCCCTTACATCAGGGTCCCCAGAGAGCCCCCCCCACTTACATCAGGGTCCCCAGAGAGCCCGCCTTACATCAGGGTCCCCAGAGAGCCTCCCCCCTTGCATCAGGGTCCCCAGAGAGCCCCCCCTTACATCAGGGTCCCCAGAGAGCCCCTCTTACATCCGGGTCCCCAGAGAGCCTCCCCCTTGCATCAGGGTCCCCAGAGAGCCCCCACTTACATCAGGGTTCCCAGAGAACCCCCCTTATATTAGGGTCCCCAGAGAGCCTCCCCCTTAAATCAGGGTCCCCAGAGAGCCTCCCCGTTAAAATCTGGATCCCCAGAAAGCCCCCCACTTACATCAGGGTCCCCAGAGAGCCCCCCATTTACATCAGGATGCCCAGAGAACCTCCTCTACCCTTGGTGACCCCTGCAGAGACTCGGGGCTATGGGCCCCAGATTCGGGGCTATAGCCCCAAAAGCCACCCCCTAGCGACACCACTGCTAATCAGTGAGCCGTAATGTGTGCTCTAATCTCTAGCAACCAGTCAGTGAGCGGTAATAATACACTGTAACCTCTGGCAACCAATCGCAATCGCTCTCTTCATTTTCCAAAAAACTGTGACAAGAAAATTACAACTTCAAATAATGCACCATGCCATTTACTAAATGCCTTGGACTGTCTACTTTCCAAAAAGGTCATTTGGGGGGTATTTGTACTGTCCTGGCATTTTTTGGGTCTCAAGAAATTAGATCGGCCGTCAGTATATCAGGATTGATGGATTTTCATATATATATATATATCCCATAGTTTGTGGACGATATAACTTTCCTACAGACTAAATAATATACTGCTTTGCGTTATTTCCATCTAAGAAATGGAGCAGAATACATTTTTGGCCTAAATTTATGAAGAATGATTATTTGCAAACTTTTATAAAACAAAGTAGGAAAACGCATTTTTATTTCTCTGTTTATTATACTTGTATATACTTGTATAAGATAAGAACGCTAGTACGCACGCATGCAGAAGTGACTCCATGATATCCTTCAAGAGGGAAGGAGCCACCCTTAAAATGCAATGCAGGGCAAGCACACAGGAGAACAGAAATAATTGGAACAAAGGAATTAATTTTGGTTAATTATTTATAACAGAGTATTATTATTATTATTATTATTATTATTATTATTATTATTATTATTATCATTATTATTATAATTTTTTATTTTTTTTGTATTATTATTATTATTATTTATTATTAACAAACAAATGCATACATAATAGTCTGTATTGTACTGTGTTGTAATTGTAATTTTACTGTCCCCCTTTAAATTGTGAAGTACTGTGCAAACTGTTGGCCCTATATAAATCCTGTATAATAATAATAATTAATAATAATAATAATAATAATAATAATAATAATAATGTATTGCATTAAATAAAAAAGTGAATATAAAAGTTATATGTATAGTAAAATAAATATGATACATTAATACATTGTTATACATGTAATAAAATTCCCAAATATAATAAACAATAACAATAATATTATTAATTTTTCACGCCATAAAGAGTAACTCCATTTTTGTTTTAGAAAAAAAAAAACATCCCCCTCTGGGTGATTTATGTACATTGCAGGGATTTTACCAAACTTTGTTGCAGATTCCTACCTTTTGTTATTTTTAAGGAATAGCTGTTTCTCTGTGTCCATGTTCAGAGTGAATCTAATAGGAGTGATTTTATAATTATCAATCAGCTGCTACACCTGCAGGGCTCTAATGAGGAAAGTGGCAGGGTCTGCACCCCTTTAGAGGTGTTTTTGTTTTACTTGGGGAGTATCTCAACAAAAATGACATTTGTGTTGCAGAGGATGCCCAAAATCATATGTGTATCTTAGTACAGACTTCTGGGAAAATCAGTGAGCCGATCCGGCAAGCAGGAAATTACATTTCTGGGAGGGCGTACTGTATACCATCTGTGTACAGAACTCCTCCATATTAGCATGCCTCCTAATATTATCATCATCATCATCATTATATTTATTTTTTATTTTTTGTATTATTATTATTATTATTTATTCTTAACAAATAAATAAATATGCATAACAATTAATTAATAAATATTATAAATTATAAATAAATATTATGCATACATAATATTCTGTATTGTACTGTGTTGGAATTGTACTGTCCCCCTTTAAATTGTGAAGTACTGTGCAAACTGTTGGCCCTATATAAATTCTGTATAATAATAATGATAATAATAATAATAAATAATAATATATTGAATATAATTAAAAAGTAAATCCTCCATCCTCCTCCAGGCGGCCATATTGTATTTTGACAGAAAATGACAGTGGCTGCAGATTTAAAAGGAAAGGTCATTTTTAATAACATTGAATTACAATATGACTTGCGTCGCAATTTTTTATATGCCTATTTTTTTTTTTGCTGCTTTTTTTCCCCCATGAAAGGGAAGTTGCCCTTTAATTAATTATAAAAAGAAAGTAAAAAAAAAGAAAGTAATGTGGATCATTTACATCTGACTAACCATTTACAGTTAAACACAACAATGTCATTTTTTTTTTTTCATATATGATGTTAGCTATCCCTTTTTTCTCAGGTCGTAATATTGTCTTATACGATACGATTTTATGTATTCCTTTGTCATTTTGCTAATAGCGAGATGTAACTGGCCTGTGTACCTTGAACACTCTTTTTCAGTTCAGCCATTTCATATTGCTGTTTTTTTTTTCTTTTTTTTTTTTTCTTACTTGTACCACCAAGTTACTTAAAAAAAAAAAAAATATGGAAAAAATAAATAAAAAAGAATGTAAAAAAAAAAAAAAAATCTTTTTTAATCCTCAATAAAAAAAAAAAATAAAAAAAATAATAACTAACAAAAAAAAAAAAAAATAAGTCTTTGTTAATCCTCAATAAAAAAAAAAATGATTAAAAAATAAATAAAAGCTGCACACATTGTAAGTCTTTACATCTGCAAGAGCCAACCCTGACATTTTTTTTTCAGGGACTTACATGAGGTGACCCTTTGAGAAAAAATAAACGCATTCAAACTAAGATAATGGGAACTGCGACATTTGAGTTACACGTCATTGTCACCTTAGAGAAATGAATGAGGGGGTGGATGTAAATAGTCCCTTGAACTCTGTAAGGCTGGGTGTAAAGTCAGTCCTATATAAATACGGGAAATAAATAAGGCCGCCGTATACTGAATAAGCGATAGGAGAACACAGGTGTAAGTGTGTATCGGATCTCAGGGAAAATGTATGCAGTGCAATGCTGTACAGCGCGGGACGCATCACCTTCACGCCTTACACGCCGCCACTTCTCTCTGCGTTCCGACATCTCCGCACATTATTTCAAGTCGAGTTATTTAAACAAAATAACCAACTCGGCACAAGGTGTTATTTCATATCCATGGGGTTGATTTTCCAAAGGCAAATATACTTTGTAAGGGAAATAGCGCTTTGCAAGTGAATTATCCACAGACCAGGGTGAAGCTCTGCTGACTTTCATCATATGCAAGCAAAAATGCTGTTTTTTGTTTTTTATTTTATTTTTATTCTCCTTGCTTGTGATTGGGTATCGGTTGCAAAGTAAAATTATACCAGATTCACTAAGGACCAAGAACAATTCCCATACAAGAAAGATAGATAGATAGATAGATAGATAGATAGATAGATAGATAGATAGATAGATAGATAGATAGATAGATAGATAGATAGATAGATAGAAAATTAATGAATGGATAGATAGTAAGGCTGGCAGTATCACTCTAAAAAAAAAAAAGGCGGATAGATTAGATAGATAAATAGAAAGAAAGAAAGAAAGAAAATAAATGAATGAATAGATATATAGATAGAAAGAAAGAAAAAAAAGAAAATAAATGAATGGATAGATATATAGAAAGAAAGAAAGAAAGAAAGAAAGAAAGAAAGAAAGAAAGAAAATAAATGAATGGATAGATAGATAGAAAGAAAGAAAGAAAGAGAAAAAAATAAATGAATGGATAGATAGAAAGAAAGGAAGAAAGAAAGAAAATAACCGAATGCATAAATGGATAGATAGATAGATATGTATATTAATTCTGCAGAGCCATCAGCAGCAAAGCCTAATAGCGCTCTTTAGCTCTGTCTACTCAGATTTATAGATAAATAGATAGATAATAAATGAATACCTAGACAGATACATAGGTAGATACATGGATAGATAGATAAATGAATGCATAGATAGATAGATAGATAGATAGACAGATAGATAGATAGATAGATAGATAGATAGATAGATAGATAGATAGATAGATAGATAGATAGATAGATAGATAGATAGATAGATAGATAGATAGATAGAAAATTAATGAATGGATACATAGTAAGGCTGGCAGTATCTCAAAAAAAAAAGGCAAATAGATTAGAAAGAAAGAAAGAAAGAAAGAAAGAAAATAAATTAATCTAGAGATAGATAGATAGATAGATAGATAGATAGATAGATAGATAGATAGATAGATAGATAGATAGATAGATAGATAGATAGAGAGATAGATTCATTCTGCAGAGCCAACAGCAGCAAAGCTTAATAGTGCTCTTTAGCTCTGTCTACTCGGATAGATAGATAAATAGATAGATAGAAAATTAATGGAAAGATAGATAGATACAGTGCCTTGAAAAAGTATTCATACCCCTTGAAATTTTCCACATTTTGTCATGTTACCAAAAACATAACTGTACTTTATTGGGATTTTATGTGATAGACCAACACAAAGTGGCACATAATTGTGAAGTGGAAGGAAAATGATAAATGGTTTTCAACATTTTTTTACAAATAAATATGTGAAAAGTGTGGGGGGTACATTTGTATGGCGCCCCCCTGAGTCAATACTTTGTAGAACCGCCTTTCACTGCAATTACAGCTGCAAGTCTTTTTGGGGATGTCTCTACCAGCTTTGCACATCTAGAGAGGGACATTTTTGCACATTCTTCTTTGCAAAATATCTCAAGCTCTGTCAGATTGGATGGAGAGTGTCTGCAATTTTCAAGTCTTGCCACAGATTCTCAATTGGATTTAGGTCTGGACTGTGACTGGGCCATTCTAACACATGAATATGCTTTGATCTAAACCAAGGGTCTGTGAATGTCAGAGTTTTACAATGCCTCATGGGATGTGTAGTTCTGCAACAGCTGGAGGGCCGTAGTTTGAGGATCCCTGATCTAAACCATTCCATTGTAGCTCTGGCTGTATGTTTAGGGTCGTTGTCCTGCTGGAAGGTGAAACTCCACCCCTTCTTATAAGATTGCCCTGTATTTGGCTCCATCCACCATGAAAATATGGCTGACCTAGTGAGATCCGTATTATTCCCGTATTATTCCTGCAACAAATATGCGCGATGATTCGAATAAAAGGCGTGTTTGTCTGGTTGTTATCGCAGGTTGTATTCACAGGAGACGGTAGAATGGGAGCCGGATGGTGAGAATTCCTCACTCATTAAACAATAATCATTTACAAAACAGAAAAGATCTGTTTACATGGAAAGAAAAAATATTGATATTTCCTCTACAACATATTTGGAAGGAGGAAACTAACCGAACCGATAAAATAAAGACTGTCAGGCATAGGTGTGCGCAGCTTATTGCATTGGGGTGTGCACCCCAAAACTCAAATACACAAGAGTGTATATGTGTATGTATATATACACCCACCGCCCACTTTATTAGGTACTCCTGTTCAATTGCTTGGTAACACAAATTGCTAATCAGCCAATCACATGGCAGCAACTCCAGTGGCGTAACTAGGACCCTCAGGGCCCCGATGCAAGAAACCATGGAGGGCCCCGACCTCCGGACAAAGCTCTTTACTCCGAGCCCGATGTTGGAAAACCAGGGCCCAGTCACAAGTGGGTGGCTGCATATAAAGGAACCGATTTCTTTATTTTTATATAAAAACACACACACACTATATATATATATATATATATAAATGCACATATAAACCAGTGACAGCTGGTGCTCAAAAATTTTTAGGGGGGCGCAAGCAAACTGAAAAATCCTGAAATAAAAACTTCAATTGCAGCCACTGTACCATCAAACGCCACCACTGTGCCATCAAATGTCGCCACTGTGCCCATCAAATGCTGCCACTGTGCCCATCAATTGCAGCCACTGTACCATCAAACGCCACCACTGTACCATCAAATGTCGCCACTGTGCCATCAAATGCTGCCACTGTGCCCATCAATTGCAGCCATTGTACCATCAAACGCCACCACTGTACCATCAAATGTCGCCACTGTGCCCATCAATTGTAGCCACTGTACCATCAAACGCCACCACTGTACCATCAAACGCCACCACTGTACCATCAAATGTCGCCACTGTGCCCATCAAATGCCGCCAGTGTGCCCATCAAATGCTGCCAGTGTGCCCATCAAATGCTGCCGGTGTGCCAAATGCTGCCACTGTGAATCCCCACTGCCTGCTCGCACACCCACACAATATGCATGCACACCCCCCCCACAAACACACACATGCATGCACCCCCCCACACACATGCATGCACCCCCCCCCCCCAAAACACATGCATGCACACCCCCCACACATGCATGCACACACACATTCACACCCCCCCCCCCCCACACACACACATTCATGCATGCACACCCCCACACACATGCACACCCCCCCTCCCCCACACACACATGCACACCCCCACACACATGCATGCACACACATATAAACACACATACAGTAGATAGTCATAAAAAAACGTCAGACATTTACCTTCTTCCTGCGGGTACTGCACTGTAGGGGAGATAAAGAGCACAGCACAGCACACACTGCTTTGCTTTCACTTTAGGTATGTGAGGAGCTCCCCGCACAGTCCGATTACAGTTCGGCTGAAGATTAGAAATCAAAAGGAAGAACTCCGGACAGCCGCACACCGGAAAATAAAATCCAAAGGGTTTATTTAAAAGCAAAAAGACACTACAATCCAAACACGGCAAAAAGGGGGGTACAGAGCTGACGCGTTTCGCACTGTATTTCAGTGCTTACTCACAGTGCTTACAGTTCGGCTGAAGATCGGGGAGCTCCTCTCAGCCTCCCCTCCTATCAAAGAGTACAGGGGGCCATCAAGGGCCCCCTGCAGCAAGGGGCCCGGTCGCCATGGCGATCTCGGCGACCCCTATAATTCCGCCGCTGAGCAACTCAATGCATTTAGGCATCTAGGCATGGTGAAGACTACTTGCTGAAGTTCAAACCGAGCATCAGAATGGAAAGAAAGGGAATTTAAAGTGGTGTTGCCACCAAAAAAAAAAAAAAATTGCTTAAAAATCATTAAAAAAAAAAAAGAAAAAAACTAGGGGGTCCCTCGTAGTCTGCCACCTTCAGTGCCCGGGCACTGACATCACTTCCCCTCGGCGCCGCACAGTCACCTGGGACCTGTCACATGTCCCAGATGACTGATCGTCGTATCACGGCTCGCGACCCACGCCGCTTGCGCGTGCCCACAGTAAGAATGCCGGCGCTGCGAGCGGAGCGGGGAACGAGGGGGGGCTTCGTTCCCCCGCATCACTGGACCCTGGGACAGGTAAGTGTCCGATTATTAAAAGTCAGCAGCTGCAGTATTTGTAGCGGCTGACTTTTAAAAACATTTTTTTAGGGGGCACCCCACTTTAAGTGACTTTGGATGTGGCATGGTTGTTGGTGCCAGACGGGCTGGTCTGAGTATTTCAAAAACTGCTGATCTTCTGGGATTTTTACGCACAACCATCTCTTGGTGGAGAATGGTCCGAAAAAGAGAAAATATCCAGTGAGCGGCAGTGGTGTTTAGGAAAATGCCTTGTTGATGTCAGAGGTCAGAGGAGAATGGGCAGACTGGTTCCAGATCATAGAAAGGCAACGGTAACTCAAATAACCACTCGTTACATCCAAGGTATGCAGAATACCATCTCTGAACGCACAACACATCGAATATTGAAGCAGATGGGCTAGAGTAGCAGAAGACCACACCGGGGGCTACTCCTGTCAGCTAAGAACAGGAAACTGAGGCTACTATTCACACAGGCTGGACAATAGAAGATTGGAAAAACTTTATCTTGTCTGATGAGTCCCGATTTCAGCTGCGACATTCAGATGGTCGGGTCAGAATTTGGGGTAAACAACATGAAAGCATGGATCCATCCCGCCTTGTATCACCGGTTCAGGCTGGTGGTGTAATGGTGTGGGGGAGATTTTCTTGGCACACTTTGAGCCTCAAATGGAAGAAGTTTGGCACAACCACGACCCTTCCAGAAGCTGGTCATCGGGCCAAACCGAGCAATCGAGGGAGAAGGGCCCTATTAAGGGAGCAGGAACCCGATGGTCACTCTGACTGAGCTCCAGAGATCCTGTGTGGAGATGGGACAAGATTCCAGAAGGACGACCATCACTGCAGCCCTCCACCGATCTGGGCTTTATGGCAGAGTGGCTAGACGGAAGCCTGCTTGGAGTTTGCAAAAAAAGAACCTGAAGGACTTTCAGACTGTGAGGAACAAGATTCTCTGGTCTGATGAAACCAAGACTAAACAGTTTGGCCTCAATTCTAATTGTTATGTCTGGAGGTAACCAGGCACCGCTCATCACCTGCCCAATACCATCCCAACAGTGAAGCATGGCGGTGGCAGCATCATGCTGTGGGGGGTGTTTTTCAGCAGCAGGGACTGGGAGACTGGTCAGGGTTGAGGGAAAGCTGAATGGAGCAAAAGTACAGAGATATCCTCAATGGAAACATGTTCCACAGCGCTCAGGACATCAGACTAGGCCGAAGGTTCACCTTCCAACATGACAATGATCCTAAGCACAGTCAAAGACAACCCAAGAGTGGATTAGGGACAACTATGTGAATGTCCTAGAGTGGCCCAGCCAGAGCCCAGACCTGAACCCTATTGAATGTCTCTGTAGAGACCTGAAAATGGCTGCCCACCGATGGTCCCCACCCAACCCGACTGAGCTTGAGAGGATTTGAAAAGAAGGATGGCAGAAAATCCTCCAATCCAGGTGTGCAAAGCTTGTGGCATCATACCCAAAAAGACTTGAGGCTGTAAAGGCTTGTAGAGGTGCTTCAACAAAGTACTCAGTAAAGGGTCTGAATATTTAAAGTGGTTCTAAAGGCAGAAGCCCCCCTTAGCCCCCATAATACTTACCTGAGCCCCATCTCGATCCAGAGATGTTGCACAGGAGCCTCGGCTGTTCTATACTCTCCCTCCTGATTGGCTGAGACCCAGCAGTGGATGCCATTGGCTTCCCACTGATGTCAATCAAATTTAGTGAGCCAATGAGGAGGGAGAGGGGGTTGGGCAGGGCCGAGTCACGGCTCTGTGTGTGAATAGAGACACAGAGCCATGGGTCAGGAGCGCGCCTGCTTGGGTGCCCACAGAGCTTGCTCTGGGGGCACCTGGCAGGAGGGAGGAGCCAGGAGCACCGACGAGGGACCTGAGAAGTGGAGGATTCAGGCTGCTCTGTGCAAAACCACTGCACATAGCAGGTAAGTATAACATGTTTGTTATTAACCACTTCAATACTTATACACCTTCCTGCCCAGACCAATTTTCAGCTTTCAGCGCTGTCGCACTTTGAATGACACTGTACCCAAACTAAATTTTTATAATTTTTTTCCCACAAATAGAGCTTTCTTTTGATCACCTCTGGGATTTTTATTTTCTGCTAAACAAATAAAAAAGACTGAAAATTTTGAAAAAAAATATGTTATTTTTTTGTTTCTGTTACAAAACTTTGTAAATAAGTAAGTTTTCTCCTTCACTGATGGGCACTGATGGGGCTGCACTGACAGGGACTGATAAGGCGGCACTGATGGGTACCGATGAGGTGGCACCAAGGAGGTGGCACTGATGGGCACTGATGATGGGCACTAATATGCAGCACTGATGCGCCACTAATAGGCACTGATATGTGGCACTGATATGCAGCACTGATGGGTACACATAGGTGGCACTGATGGGCACTGAAAGGCGGCACAGATGGGCACTGATAGGCGGCACAGATAGGCACTGATAGGTTGCACAGATGGGCACTGATAGGTGGCGTGGATGGGCACTGATAGGTGGCATGGATGGGCATGGGTGGGCACTGATAGATGGCACTGATGTACACTACTAGATGGTACTGATGGATGCCAATCAGTGATAAATAATAATGCCTGACAATCAGTGATGCCCATTGTGGGCACTGATTGGCATCCCTGGTGGCCATGAGTGGCATACCTGGTGATGACTAGTGGTGGCATCCCTGGTGGTCCTGGTGGTGTCCCTGGTGGTCCAGTGTGGACATCCTTTGGGGGGGGCTGTGCTGATAATCGATTAGCACAGACTCCCCTGTCAGAGGAGCAGCCGATCGGCTCTCTTCTACTCGCGTCTAACAGACGCGAGTGAGGAAAAGCCAATCAAAGGCTCTTCCTGTTTGCATCGTGATCAGCCGTGATTGGACACGGCTGATCACGTGGTAAAGAGTCTCCATCAGAGACTTTACCTCGATTGGAGTTGCGGGGTGTCAGACTGACACACCGCATCAACGATCGCCGCGATGCGTGCCCACGGGGCGAGCATCGGCTTGATATCCTGGCGACGTCATATGATCAGGATATTGAAACCACTTTGCCGACGTCATTTTGCTATATGACGGGCGGCAAGTGGTTAAAAACAAACAAAAAAACAAGCCTTTAATATCGCTTTAAGCTGCATGGGGGGGGGGATTCATTGTCAGGGCAATACGAATGTGGAACTCTCTTCCACAATTGGTGGTGTCGGCAAGAAGTATTGATAGTTTTAAAAGACTCTTGGACATGCATCTTGGTAAACACAATATACAGGGATATGGGAAATTATTATCGACATGAACACACAGGCTGGACAGGATGGACTGGTGTCTTTATTCAACCTTTCCAACTATGAAACTATGAAATGAAACCCTAGATTGTCTTTTGGGCTCGGGCACTATGTTTTTTTTACCCTGGTCCTGAAGGGGTTAAAGATACAGGTTAGTAAAACACCAGTACTGGTTACCCGTTACACTTGCACACAGATTTTTATAAAACAAGATTTGCAGATATAGTTTACCAACAGATACAAGTCTTTTCTTTCTTTCTTACTCCTCTGACCGTGACCCTTCACCTTACCCATTGTCTGCGGCATCGATGGAGAGAATTCACCGGGACAGAAGGTGAGCGATGGAATGTGGACCAAGGCCTGCCACTGCATTGTAGATCTAATACGAATCAGAGAGAAATTCTTGGAATGACTCCGTACACCCAGAACATTGAGAAGACGGGAGGGGGCCGCACATATAAAACATGGACATGACCTTAAAGCAGAGCCGATGGATGAAAGGACCGGGGGGAACATGGTTTCTGTACACCCTGCACCACCACGGAAGGGAGAGATACATCATAATATGCAGAGATATGTGTATTTCCTATGATCGTCAGCTCCATCTAGTGGGCATAATGCAGTATTTTCCTTATTGCAGTATTTCATGAAAATACTGCACTATGGCCACTAGATGGAGCTGATGATCATAGGACATACATACTGTTTATTAGACACACAATGGGGGTTATTTGCTTCATTTTACATAGCTACATATTGAGTCAGGTTGAAAAAAGACACAAGTCCATCTAGTTCAACCAATAAAAAGGGGAAAAAACAAATGAACATTTTTTTTTACAATCATATATACACAATCCTATACCCACAGTTGATGCAGAGGAAGGCACAAAACCCAGCAAAGCAATTTGCTCTAGCAGGGGAAAGATTTCCTTCCTGACCCCCCAAGAGATATATTCCCCGGATCAACTTTACCTATAAATGTTAGTATCCAGTTATATTATGTACAGTAAGGAAATAATCCAGGTCTTTTTTAAAGAAATCTGCTGAGCTGGCCAGAACCACCTCTGGAGGGAGTCTATTCCACATTTTTACAGCTCTTACTGTAAAGAAGCCTTTCCATATTTGTAGATTAAATCTCCTTTCCTCCAGACAAAAAGAGTGCCCCCTTGTTGTCCTCTATGATGACCTTAAAGTGGAAGTAAACCTTCCTATGGTTTTCCGCCAAGATAGCTGCCATCTTGGCTCCTGTTTGATCTTCAACTGTCATGGTGCTGCACATGTGATCAGTTCTGACACTAGCCATGGGATGGTTTGACAGTTTGGTTGAGGACACAACCAATGTGAGCAGGGTCACTGATAAGGCAGTACAGCCAGCCCTCCTGTACTGGGCCCGGGCCCCATAAGTTCAAAAGGAGTGCCCGGGCACCTGCTAAGCAGGAGGTCTGGCTGTACTGTCTTATTGCAGACACCAATCCTCTTCTGCCTCCCCCTGCAGCGCTTCCAGCTTCTCCTCTTCTTTCCCCCTTCCGGCTTCACTGCAGGTGAATTGGTTCTTGCACATGTTCCCCTTCCATCTGCTGCCTGGGCCCCCCTGTGTGCCCCTTTCCACTGCAGCACTGCCGGCTTCCCTCCTCTTATGTTGGCAGCTGTTGCAGGCGCACAGAGGGATTTTTTGTAAGATGGAGAGAGGAGGAAGGGGTCGATAAATATGTCATTTACAGGCCACTTCCATTCCTGAATGAACATAGAGATCAATCGGTACCGATCACACCTGTGTCTATTCACCAATGAAACATAGTAAACTGTGTTTACTACGCTTCAGTTTGTGAATGAACAGGAAGTCTTGGAGCTCTTCCTATTCATCTGTGCAGCCGAGGCTACAGAGAAAAGGGACTAATAAATCTCTGTTCTCAGTCCCTTTCTCTGCTTTTTCACCAAAGCCCCATGATGGGACTCCTAATAAATTGTGTATATATATATATATATATATATATATATATATATATATATATATATATATATATATATATATATATATATTATATATCTATATATAGTTTTTTTGTTTTTATTATTTTATTTTTTATTATTTTATTTTTTTCTACAATTTTATTTTATTTTTATTTCTTTTTTTCATAATTTTATTTTTATATTTTATTTGATTAGATAGATAGATAGATAGATAGATAGATAGATAGATAGATAGATAGATAGATAGATAGATAGATATCTAGATCTATCTATATCTATATATATATATAAAATATAATAAAATATAATAATAATATTATGAAAAAAATTTATAAAAATAAAATAAAATTGTAGAAAAAAAATAAAATAAAAAAAGTAAAAAATAAAATAATAAAAACAAAAAAACTACTGACACAAATCTCATCCCTACTGACACAATCCACTGCTCTACTGCGCATGTGTGTTTGAGCTTTAGAGTGCACACCCAATGCAATAGGCTATAGGCACATACCTACGCCAACTCAGTTGGGTTGCATTGGGCAGCATTGCCCAACGCAGTGCAAATGTATAGATAGGACAATTTTAATTTTCAATAAAGTTTCAATAAAGTTTAAAAAGGTAAAAACAAAAAAAGAACTGTAACGCGTTTTGTTAAATGCACCGCTATGCACACAACGGATGAGCGAAGCTGGGGGAGCCAACCTCCAAAGACAAGAAAATTGTAAATTATTCTTGGTCCTATTTATGCTGTAGTCATAGACATACTATATAATTTTTGAATGTAATAAGGGAAAAAATGTTTAATAAAGTTTGAATTATAAAAAAAAAAAAGGTTCTGGAGCCACTTTGGGGCATCTGTCACACATAGGGCAGCCAATTCAAGTCAATAGACAGCCTTAGGCAGGAGTCACGTTGGCGCGTGAAAAACATGCAAAAACAATACGTACGGGAGCGCCTGTTCCCGCTACGCTCAGGTGTGAATGGCGCTTTATTGTACTGACCACATGACTTGTTATGGAAATGTATTCTTTTATTTCTTTAATACCGCAATAAAAATAACTTTCATATATCCCCTATAAGTCTATAAATGAGGATCTCATGTCTGAGCCCCCTCGGAGGTCTCTGCGTAGGGGGAAAAAACATAAAGTTACGCCATTGTTGCAGACACAGCTGCCTGTCGGTGAGAAGTTACTGTAATCCGTGGACTGGGATTGTTCCTGACAAGCCAACACCGAATTTCCATGTGCAATAAAAAGGCATTTCCTTTCCTCCGGCACCGGCAATCAGAAAGTTGTAGCTCCGACATACACCTGGGAGATCATTTTTTTTTTTTTTTCCAGCCCAGGGGACGAATAACAATGCAGAACCGAAATCCATAATAATCCATTACACAATGCGGAGCTTTGCCGGAGCCCCCCGAAAAAGGGGCGCGTTATTTTACAGGTTGAAATTCCTTTTAATGGAAGAGGTCATCAATCAGGCGGAGGAGACATGTTGTCAGAACAAAAGAAGCTCACTGCATGCTGGGAGACGGCAGGAGACTAATGCTATGTAAATCTCACCGGAGGCAGAGGCTGGAGGTGGAATCCGTGATGTGGAAATTCACGAAAATTAGATTGGCCCCCAATGCTCAGTACTACTCCCACCATCCTGTACGCCAAACGTGATGTGCGCAAATTCCACATGTTAGGGTAATCAGTATAATTTGCACACTTTGTTATTACCTGTTTCTAGAGGCAACCCCCACATCTAAATGAAAATCTGTAAAGTATTTTAAAGCCGTAGGAAACCTCTTCAACAAACAAAACCCTCACCTCCTCCTCATAGTCACCTCATTCATTACAAATAAAGCTAAATGCCCCAAATCTTCAGCTATTCCTGTGGGCGCAGGGTGTGGTGGGTACCCATTTTTTGTGTTTCTGGATAGTAGAGTGTTATGCCCCGTACACACGATCAGACTTTCCGACGGGAAATGTTGGATGTGAGCTTGTTGGCGGAAAGTCCGAAAGATTGTACGCTCCATCGGATAATTGTTGTCGGACTTTCCACCAACAAATGTTGGCTAGAATGTTCTCAAATTTTCCGCCAACAAATATGTGTTGTCGGATTTTCCGATCGTGTGTACCCAAGTCCGTCGGACAAAAGTCCAAAGTACAAACACGCATGCTCGGAAACAGAAGCGGTCAGTCTTGTAAACTAGCGTCCTTAAGGGAGAATTAACATTCTCGTGGCAAATTTTTAAATCTCAAAATGCAGCACGCAATTCTCTTCTTCTTCCCGACCGGCGCACGACGATGTACGTCGATAGAACGGCATGGACAGGCATAAGGGCGTACAGGTACGTCCCCTTTAAGATGCCGCCTTGCCATCGAGCGTGTGCCATCGAGTGCGCGCCGCTCGGGACCCCCGTGAGTCCGGTCACGGGATACCCGCAATCGTCTCACGGGAAGGCTGAATGGGAGATGCGGAAATAAACAGCATCTCCCCGTTCTGCTTAGCAACTAGTGACGCCGATCTCTGCTCCCTGTGATCGGAGCAGAGATCAGCATTCACTAGCTGACAGCCACGCCCCCCCCACAGTAAGAAACACACCCCTAGGGATACTTAACCCCTACACTGCCCCCTTGTGGTTACCCCTTCACTGCCAGTGTCATTTACACAGGAATCAGTGCATTTAAATAGCACTGATTGCTGGAAAAATGACAATGGTCCCAAAAATGTGTCAAAAATGTCCGATGTGTCCGCCATAATGTCGCAGTCACAATAAAAATCGCTGATCGCCAACATTACTAGTAAAAAAAAATTATTAATAAAAATGCTATAAAACTATCCCCTTTTGTAAACGCTATAACTTCTGCGCAAACAAATCAATAATCGCTTATTGCAATTTTTTTTACCAAAAATATGTAGAAGAATACGTATCGGCCTAAACTGAGGAAAAAAATATTTTTTTTATATATTTTTGGGGGATATTTATTATAGCAAAAAGTAAAAAATAATGCGTTTTTTTCAAAATTGTCGCTCTTTTTCTGTTTATAGCGCAAAAAATTAAAACCGCAGAGGTGATTAAATACCACCAAAAGAAAGCTCTATTTTCGGGGACAAAAGGACGCCAATTTTGTTTGGGAGCCACGTCGCACGACAGCGCAATTGTCAGTTAAAGCGACGCAGTGCCGAATCACAAAAAGTGGTCTGCTCTTAAGCCAGCAAAATGTTCCGGTCTGAAAGTGGTTAATGGGATAATAATGAAGCTGCTTTGCTGGGGATACTGATGGAGTTATTGCAAACGAATTTTCAAAGGAATTTTTTTTCTAGTGATAGCAAGAATAATATTATTATGCTTTTTTTTTTTTATTTGTGCATTAAAAAAAAAAAAAAAATTGACATGCTATCTGCCAATAGAACTTAACCAAAAAGTACATTCTATGCATTCAAAAATATAGAAAATATACCAAATCAAATCTTTATTATTCAACCAAAAAAAAATGTCAAAGCAATAACTCCAAGGCCAATAATAAATAACACGTTATCGCCTCCGATTCCGCAGCATGTCTGGTTGACAAACGGCCGTTCAGAAACGAACTGAAAAGCACGAACTGAAAAGCACGAAATGAAAAACGCGAAAAGAAAAATGCAAATCAACACTCACCAAACTTTTACTAACACGAAATTAGCAGAAGGAGACCAAAGGGTGGAGCTAAAGAGCTGAAAAACCACATAACACGTATAGTACGTCACTACGTTTGTAATTGTTGGCCAACATTTGTGTGACCGTGTGTATGTAAGACAAGTTTGAGCCAACACCCTTCGAACAAAATTCCGCGGTCTTGTTGTCGGAAAGTCCGATTGTGTGTACGGGGCTTTAGATATCCCGATGTTGTGGATGTCTTCCATTGAGTAAATTGGTAAGGTCCTCCAAAGTCTCCAGTGGTGGGAAGGCAGGTTGTGAGAAGATGCAGCGTGATGCAGTGGAAGGAAACACAGAGTCCAGGGGCAGTCACAGGAATATATTGTACCAGAAGTCAAGCAATACAAACAGGCCCAGGAGAAAAGCAATCCAACCGGGAGCACTCACAAGTTGTAACAGCAAAGCGGCAGAAGAGTGGTGGACCAGAGGTCTCGAGGGACAGAATGTGTCTGCACCCAAATAGGAAGGCATCCAGGAAGGATGGCGTGTCCCTGCACTTTCCCTACTCCTCTGGAACCTTTACCTAAGGCTAAGAGTAAGCACTGTCTCTGCCAGATGGGTGACCTGGCCATACTCTAGCCACTCGCAAAAGGTGGGAACCAGGGTCTTAAATATACTCTGCCTGACCCAAGATGGCCACCAAAGTCACATGGGGTGCCAGCATCCAATCAGGTAGCTGCCTCCCTGTGACCCAGGAAACAAGACAGGAAAGGGGGTTCCTCTCCACTTCCTGCTCTACCTGCATTGCCGCTGCAGACGAGCACAAACTGCAGTGGAGAAAAAAGACTGCACCTGCCAACAGAGTGACAACCATGGGTGTCCGCAGTACTTTTTTCAGGGAGGGGCATCATTTTAGGGTCATCCATGCACCGCCCCTTTTTGACAATGTGATTATCACATTATCATGGTCAGAGACTGCAGACATAGTACAATCCCTAGGATAGGTAATGGATAATGGCCAACAGGCCCTCTTACCAGACCCAGAGAAACTACAGCAGTGATTCCCTCCGGCTGGACGATCACTCACTCTGGGTTCCCCGGGGGCGACTCTGGTCAGTAATGTAGCATTTCTGTACCCTGGTAGTGGCTCAGTCTTTCTCTCTCTGATGGCGCTGGGCAGTGTGGCTCTCTCTGGTGGCGCTGGGCAGCGTGGCTCTCTCTCTGATGGCGCTGGGCAGCGTGGCTCTCTCTCTGGCTTCCGCCCAGCACACTCCTCATTCTTTGTCCTGTAGCTCTCTCTCAGCTTTTTTCCAGGCTGCAGTCTCTCAATCTCTCTCTTTATCGAGCTGTAGCCTCCTCCCTGTTGAAAATGGGGCTGTCAATCTTTGGGACTACATGTCCAATGATGCTCTCCTCTCCTAGTCTCCTTTGATTGACCCTCAGTTATGGCCAATTAAGAAGGAGCGGAGCGGGCAGGAAGCTGGTCGGGGACCTGGTGAGAGCTGCTGTCTCTTCTCCCTGACAGGAGAAGGGGGGGGGGGGGGCGAGCAGGGGAAACCTCTGACAGCTCACCTTTCTCCTGTCGCAGCGCCACTGAGTTCTCTGCTGGACTGAGCAGGGAAAAGAGCCAAAGTCACACTACACTGATGGGGGGGGGCTTGACAGCACCTTGATGGTTTCACCTCACTGGTGGTTGGTACCCGGGTGCGGGTTGCCTGCACCCCGATAGCGACGCAACTGTGCTGAATTTAAGATCCGATCCCTGATTCCGGGGGGGGCACTTGACCCCCCTTGCCCCTACCTGCGGACGCCCATTGTGACAACAAGACCAGTTGGTGGGCCTGGACTGCAATGGTGGGTCTTCACTCCAGGAAGAGGCAATACCTAGTGCCCTGTCCTTGTCAATGACTGAAACATGAGGCTGTCATTGAAAACACTCAAAGGCTTATGATAGTACCGATTAGGAGGCCACTTTAGCATGCCTTAAGAACACTTTATAGTGCCTTAAGTGGTACTAGAAGATTGATGAGTCAGGGCTGAAGTGTGTACAGATAAGAGTATGTCTGCCTCTCTGATACAGATGGATCCCCAAGACTCATGTTCAGGCTGAATCGCCACTTATGGCCGATAAGTATAAAAGGGTATATTGTCATTGCGTGTTAGTGCAGTTATCTGTGTAGGAAAAGATCCTGTGCTATACCATGTAAAACACTGCATAAATTGTGAGCACTATATAAATACCTGAAATAAATAAATGATCCAAGCCTATAATTTGAGAGATTTGTCTATTTTCAATGTCGCTCTCTTGTAATTTTTGAGCCCAACTTGTGGGGAGGTGCAGCGTGGTGTGGCGGCAGTAATCACACAGAATCCGGTTGCAGATAACTCACTACTTGTATTGCAGAGTGTGCTCAACTACAAACAACCCCAGCGGGAGAGCGCTGCTTTGGGTAAGACTCACAGTTCGGTTCAATGCAGAGATACAGCAGTAAAGATCCACTAAAAGCACCTGTCTTGCAGGGTGGAATGCGGCCAGTCCCAAAGGGGAGGCCTACATAGTAGAATTGCATGTCCCTAGCCTGTCCCTACTTGTCAGGATTGTTTCCCTGCCTCTAATACTTTCTCTCACAGACAAGTGCTCTTTCCCTACTCTATACTATGCAGCATGCCAAAACCTGGGGGAAGGGACTTATAAAGCCTCTGCTGACCCAAGATGGCCAGCAGAGGTCAACCAGGAAACCATAGAGAAACCAGGTTTCTCCTGACTTCCTGTCAGAAACCATGAATCCGACTGAGATAGAAGTACAGTTAAATCACACTTGTTTAATAATAATAATAAAAAAAGGTAAACAGAGTAAATGTAGTCAAAACATAGCCAGAGTTCAGGAACCGGAACGGATAGTCAGACAAGCCAAAACGTCAGGGAGCCAGAGAACAGCGTAGTAGAAAAGCAAGCAGGATCTGGAGCCAGAAGTAATGTCAGCCAAGCAAGTCTTTAACAGGAACACAGGAGAGCGTCTCTAGAGATGTGACCAAGGCGAAGGCAGAGATCATCTGGACTGGATGGCTTAAGTAGGCAGGACTGACGAGCAGGATATCATCAACAGGTGAGTCACTGTGGAGAGATAAGAGCTAGCAATTAGCCGACAGCTGAGTGGCCAGCACAGAGAAGGAAGGGCTGAGCCCAGCCCTGACACTTCCTCTACAGGCTGTGGTACCACTCTGGTCAAGTGCCACCTACAGTGGAAAAAGTGGACTGCACCTGCCTACAAACTTCTAATGCCCTTTGTTTGGCATAGCTTGTGTATAGCCCTCAAATGGCAAGAAGTAAATAGCAGGATTTACCATACATAGACTTCAATGTTGCTGCAATGTTCTGGTTCCAGAAACTTTAAGCATGATTCACAAAACAGTTCACGAATCATCATTTTTATCAAATGAAGTTCCTGTGGGGGACAGAAAGACATTAAGACATTAGGATTGGCTAAGATTTGCGAAATGTTGGGCTACCATGGAAAAGCAATGTCAGGAGCAGCTCTATATACAGTATATCGGCAGAACCATGAGTTTTTGTCAGATTATTCAAGACTCTTCTTGGCCGCTCAGTGTGCCCCAAAATGTCTTCGGATGAGTCATACTCTTGTCGCCGTCTGGTACGTATGCTAAACTCTGTCTGCTATCCCTGCAGTGACTGGGGTATAATAGCGAGTCCAGATGGTGAAATTCAATACACCATAATGCAGGCATAGTCTGAGTGCATCTTCATTTAGATTTAGGAGGTAAAGTTTCGCCATCCCGTTTGATCCAGGTCAGGATCTGATTCGCAGGTGGGTTCCCACCTCTGGCGTCTGCTCTTCATTAAGATCTCAGATTCCTTCATGACATATGGCATTTGTAGCAAAGCTGGTGATACATCCCCCCGTGGGGCTAGAGTTAATAGTCACACAATATGGCAAGGTATATGATAACCGTACAGAGATTTTACATGTTGTAGTGGACATAGAGAAGGCTTGGAGAGGGTGAGGTCTACAAAACATCAAAAGAGCAAAGTCATGCATTGGGCATCATGATTGACAAAGTACACCTTAGTCATTCATGTAAGGTGCGCAGTATCTGGGGGGCCCCTTTATATTCAAAGGTGTCTTTCAGAATCTGATATGCCCCCTACCCGCAGACCCACTTGGCCAGGATTGTGAGGAGAGGCCACGCGCTCATCCCCCTTTTCCAGGCCAGCCAGGCTGCATGCTTGGATAAGGGTCTGGTATGGCTAGGGGGTTCCCACCATCATTTTTTTCTTAGTTTTTTTTATGGGGTTTACCTTTATAATTCATACCAAAATTCAAAATACCTGGTATGCATTTTTTGGGGGGGTCTCCCACACCATAAAGCTACTAATTCACTCCCTTGCTATTGCTCACCTTGACTATTGCCACTTGCTCCTCATCTACCTAGGGTTGTGGGGAGTAGGTTCTTGCCCTCTTTAACATGGGACAGGGTGCTTTACCGGGAGTGTTCCCCTCATGTTGAGAACATACAGCCTGGTATGGTTCAGGAGGGGAAGGGGTCCTGTGTTAGTCCCCCCTTTCAGGCCAGCCAGGCTGTATGCTTGGATAAGGGTCTGGTATTGATATTGGAGGGGGCCCCCTCATGCTTTTTTTTTCCTTGTCTTTTATGGGTTTTACTTTATAATCCATACCAGACCCAAAAAGATTTAGTATCTTTTTTCCGGGAGGTGGGGGGGGCTGCACCACAAAGCTACTAATTTACTCCCCTGTTGTCTCCTACCTTGACTATTGCAACTTGCTCCTTGTCTACCTACCTGGATCCTGATTTCAGAAGATCAAAGAAATTCAGGTGCGGCTCAAGGGCTTCAGAGAGGATGCCGTTAAACACAAGCAGGGTGCCCCGAAAATCGGCGAAACCTCAAGTTTGAAACCTAAGTATATCAAGCCCAACAAGAGTGTCAGACCAGAAGCTGAGAATTAAAGAAAAACTTTTAATATCAGTATTCATTCAGCAACACGACCAGAACATACAGGGATATACAATGTAATACTGACATATAATCACACACATAGGTTGGGCTTGATTGACTTGTGTCTTTTTTCAACCTCACTTACTATGTAACTATGTAACACAATCTAAGACATCCCAACACATTTCAGGGGTTCAGAGGTATCCTCCTTCTTGAGGGCTCAAATATTACAACTTGGGAGGCAGTGGCGTAACTAGAACCCTCAGGGCCCCGATGCAATAAACCATGGAGGGCCCCCCCCCCCCCGACCTCCGGACAAAGCTCTTTACTCCGAGCCCGATGTTGGAACACCAGGGCCCGGTCACAAGTGGGTGGCTGCATATAAAGGAACCGATTTCTTAATTTTTATATAAAAACACACACACACTATATATATATATATATATATATATATATATATATATATATACAATATATATATATATATATATATATATATACATGATATAAATGCACATATAAACCAGTGACAGCTGGTGCTCAAAATTTTTAGGGGGGCGCAAGCAAACAAAAAAAAAAAATCTGAAATAAAAACATCAATTACAGCCACTGTACCATCAAATGCTGCCACTGTGCCCATCAATTGCTGCCACTGTGCCCATCAATTGCAGCCACTGTGCCCATCAATTGCAGCCACTGTGCCCATCAATTTCAGCCACTGTACCATCAAATGTTGCCACTGTGCCCATCAATTGCAGCCACTGTACCATCAAATGTCGCCACTGTGCCCATCAATTGCAGCCACTGTACCATCAAACGCCACCACTGTAGCATCAAGTGTCGCCACTGTGCCCATCAAATGCTGCCACTGTGCCCATCAAACTTTTCTGCTGTGCCATCAAATGCTGCCAGTGTGCCCATCAAATGCCGCCAGTGTGCCCATCAAATGCCGCCACTGTGCCATCAAATGCTGCCAGTGTGCCCATTAAATGCTGCCAGTGTGCCCATTAAATGCTGCCGGTGTGCCAAATCCCCACCGCCCGCTCGCACACCCACACACATATGCATGCACCCCCCTACACACACATGCATGCACCCCCCCCACACACACACACATGCATGCACGGGGAGGTTTTAAAATGAGAGAATCACCAGAATTAATTGACCAGAAGAAGGAGGGGCAGGACTGGGAGCCAATCGAATGTGCTACAGTACTCATGTGCTGACAAGAGGAGAGCCATATCTCATCGGTCCTCTGTTGTTCCTTCACTGTCCAATCACAGGATAGGGGGTGGTAAGGTGACCTAGCTCTTTTGCTTAACTGCAGTAGAGGATAGTCAAAACCTCAAGATGGGCAAGAGCAAAGCCGGAGTTCTGTCATGAAAAGTCCGCCTATCAAATTTAGTCCGCCCCGTACTGCGCAGGCGCATCGCTTGCGCAGTACGGAGCAAAAGGAGATTCGGAAAATCTCAGAAGACTCATGGCGCCTGCACCGTGAGTCCAGATGGAAGCCCCAGCATCCAAGTGGACATAGGGCTGCAAATAGAGAGCCCCTCGCGGGCTTGCTTCGCTCGCCACGCTTCGGGCACGGCCTCGCTGCGCTTGGCTCTTTTAGATTCTAACTCTATGTCCACTTGGATGGTGGGGCTTGAAAGTGGACTCACGGCAGGCGCCATTCATCTTCGGCAATTTTCGGAATCTTCTTGTGCTGTGTACTGCGCATGCGCAGTACACAGCGGACACTATCCGATGGGGGACAGTATATGACAGGACACCGGGAACTCTGAAGTTCCCATGTAATCAGGAGAGTACTAAGCCCATTGGAATCCACCTATAGAAGAAATATTAGTTTCACATGGACTAACCCTTTAAAATGAGATGAAAGCGGGCTTCAAAAACGTCATCCTATTAGCCCCAAGATGAATATTTTTGGGTGGGGTTGTTGGATATTAATTTAATTCTTCTCCTTCAGAAGTGTACTTGAAATCTTCTAGATAAATCATCAGGAAAAGAAAAAAAAGAAAAAAAGAATCGCAAGAAACAGGCTGAAGCTTTCAATTTTAAAACTAATTGAGGGCTGATGGAGGGGAAGGTGCTGGATGGAGGAGAGCCGCGATTAAACTCTGCTTTATGGCGACGTGTTTAAGCTCGTCGTTACCGTGGCAACACTCCTCTCTGATCACTTAAATTAATTGGATTTGGTAACCAATGATTTACAGTTCAGCGAGAAATCCTGATGTGACATCCAATAAAATTAGACAGTTTTGTAGCGCGGCGGGGGGCGGCCATCGAGGGGTTAATCTGCCCACGAGGTTGGCTGACCCCCTCGGAAAGCAATGAAACAATTTTTGCATAAGTGGCGACATCTGAGGCTCGTTGATTCAGAATGATTCTGGTTTGTGTCCCGGATATTCAGAGTCAACACAACATGGCGGTTTCTGGGGGGCTGATTGGGATATCGATTTGACCTCCATTGGTTATGGAGGTGCCACACTGTGCATGAAAGTCTCTGTCTTCCACTTCATGGCTTGGTCTTTCCCTGCTCCTGAAAACTGGCAAAGAGTAAACTGCAATCATATACACCGCAAGTCAGCAGCCGCGACTCCAAAATGACCTGCAGGGGATTCTGGGTCTGCCTTCTGGAATAAAAATATATTTATAAGAGAGCGCAATTCAGCTGCTAGGATAGCAATGCCTAAAGATACAGATCCCGCCAACCAGAGGCATAACTATAACATTCAGGGCCCTGGTGCAAGAAACCACCTTCCCTCGAATTAAGGCCCTTTCTACTAATCCCAGAGGCCCTTTTCTCCCAATACGGGGCCATTTATTACCCACCCCCTTCCTGCCATCTTGCCCCCCCCCCCCCACAGCTGCGGAATGCCCTGGGGCAAGAAACCACTTCCAACCACTTTCCACTGATCCCAGGGGCCCTTTTCTCCCAATCCAGGGCCCTTTTTTATGGCCCGACAGCAGGACCCTTTCACATGTTTTGCAGCAGGCCCCCTTTCTGCCGTCTTGGGCTGCGGAATGCCAGGGCCCGTTGCAAATGTGTCTCAGGGCCCTGGGGCAAGAGACCACTTTCCCGCCAAACCTAGAGCCCCTTCCACTGAACCCAGGGGCCCTTTTCTCCCAATCCAGAGATCTTTATTACGCCCCGACAGCAGGACCCTTTCAAATGTTTTGCAGTGGGTTCCCTTCCTGCCGTCTTGGAGCCCCCCACGGCTACGGAATGCCAGGGCCCGTAGCAAGTGTTCCTGGTAGTTCCGCCACTGCTGACAACTAAATGGCACTATCATTGCCCCCTTTACCAACAATTGTTTGATACAGAAACATCCAAGTGGATGGAAGCGCGATCACTAATATCTTGTATAAGCGTTAACATCCCACTGGTGCAACGCAGCATTCAGGTGCACCCTAATTCCAGAAGTAAACATGTATAATTCTGCAGACTTCACTGTTCTATGCTAAGAGCGCCCCAACTGGGTGCTCCCAGCACAATGACTGAGCCGTCACTGTTTGCAATCATAAGCCCATGGGAGGGGCTCATGGTCACATGACTGCAGTGACAGCCAAACACAATAATCACATGATCACCTTCAGCCTTTTCGTCTTTCAGAACACCTCTTTTCCCTTTCCTTGGCCTTGACAAAATCATTTGCAATCCTTTTCCAATCTGCAGCTTGCACAGAGACTGCGAGCCAGGCTTTCCCGTCCAACATCAGTGCCTGACCTCACAAATGCGCTTCTGGAAGAATGATCAAACATTCCCATAGACACAGAGTTGAAGCTGTTATAGCTGCAAAGGGTGGGCCAACTCAATATTGAATCCTACGGACCAAAACTGGGATGCCATTAAAGTTCATGTGCGTGTAAAGGCAAGTGTCCCAAAACTTTTGACAATATAGTTCATGTCATGTTCCCAAAGGCAAAAACTATAACAGAAATAAAATTACCACCAGATCACAGATTAGGAAACTTTTGGTTTCCTGCTGTGCATCCACAATCTGTCGCCAGCCAAGCCTCGTACCAGTCTGCCTGCATCCAGCTGTCTCATCTGCCTGCTGTCAGCTGTCTTCTGGCTTCCTTCCAGTGAAGTATTAGCTACCACCAGCACAGACTACTGGACTGATCATAGGCGCTCTTACCTCGCCATGCTCCTGTGGTTACTGTCTCACCATCAGTGGCCCTCGTGTTTGAGCTGTACGAGAGGCCTTTCCTCTGCACGTCAGGCTCACTGACCAGGTACATGACAAAGCAGCCAGGATAGTTTAAAAACAAAAATGGCATGGGGTTTCCCCCCTAATTCATACCAACCCTTTTAGGTCTGGCATAAATTTTAAGGAAGACGCCACACACACACAAAAAACAGCATGGGGTCCCCCCAATTTCTATATCAGACTCCTCAAATCTGGGCCACATGCCCTCCACATGCATCATGTGGGGCCTCTTCCCCACAACCCTGGCCTGGCAGCTGTGGGGGTTTGTGGGTGGGGGGGGGGGGGGCTTACTGGAATCATGTGAATCAGTAATGCACCTTACACACAGTCGGATTTTCCGACGGAATATGTCCTATCGGACCATGTTGTCGGAAATTCCGACCGTGTGTGGGCTCCATCGGACTTTTTCCGTCAGAAAAAGTTTGAGATCCTGCTCTCAAATTTTCCGACAACAAAGTCCTATCGGACTTTTTCCGATCGTGTGTAGAGAATTCCGACGGACAAAGTGCCACGCATGCTCAGATCACATTACAAGACCAAAGCTATTGGCTACTAGCCTCTACGTAGTCCCGTCGTACGCAACGAACGTCACCACGTTCAGGATGATCGGATTTTCCGACAACTTTGTCCGACCGTGTGTATGCAACACCAGTGTCGGACAAAATCCGTCGGAAAAAATCCGACGGATTTTGTGGTCGGCATTTCCGACCATGTGTACGGGGCATAAGGGTTACTAGTTCTCCCAACACATTCACAAATTAGTAAATGCAATAAATTAAGCCTAAAGGCTAACACTGCGCAAGAAATACAGATATAGGATATAAAGCACCCCAAAGTCAAATACATTAACTACATTAGACTTAATAGATATAAAATGCAAAATTGGTGCAGCGCTAATGAAGTTGAAAATACACAAAAGGCTTATAATAAAGACTAATGAAGAGCCCCAAATGCACAGTCCATATAAAAACAGGTGAAACCAAAGCCAAAATCCATGCTTCGTGTAGATCAGGGGTCTCCAAACTTTTCAAACAAAGGGCCATTTTATTGTCCTTCAGACTTGAAGAGGGCCGGATTGTGAGGGCCCTCCATTTCCTTCCTACACCCGCTGAATGTCTGCAGGAGGGAGAGGAGGAGTGGTTGCATGGAAGAATCTATTACTATATATGCCGCCCCAGGTGTACAGGGGGGGCTGCACGGGTCCTTTGGAGCATGGGGCCTGGTTGCAATTGAGACCCCTGTGACCCCTGTACATACGCCCCCTGGCAAGTACCCAGGTACATTTGGCTCATCCCTAGTTACCGTCTCCTGACATACTTGTAATAAGAAATTTTCTATGGAGACTATAAGTTCCCGTGGCCCTCAACTACTCATATATTGGATTCATTGTCATTAGAAGGCCAAGAGATCGTAATAAACAGGCAGTTTAGCCCGAGGATGTCATTACACGCTGGGAATGCCGTATTTGTTATGAATAAAAGATCGGATTATTAATTTACATATAATCACTAGATTACATCGGCTGTCCGCGTCCCGCGCTGAATTGCGATGTGGTTAAGTAATGCATATTATGTCTACTTAACACTTGCTCTATAATGCTGATTGTCATTTAGTCTCACAGTTTGGGATGTCGGGGAAAAAACTATAATTGCCCAACTGCCGTGATCTGAGGAAGAGAGGACGCTCCGTGTGAAATGTTATTTTCATCTAATTGAAGAACAGGCTGGAGGAGGGAGTTCTAAGTCATTCAGGGGATTTATTATGTTTGGCGGCACATTATAGATCTGCATAGAGAAAGATCTAATAATCTGAGCGTAGATCTGTTGACTTGGTGTATGGGGGCCGCACATGTAGACTAGACACAGCTTGTGGTACACAAATCCTTTACTTAAAGTAGATATAAACCCAAGCACTAAAATCTCAGGTAAGATCTAACATGGTAACCTCCAGGCTGGTCCACATAGTACCCCTTCCAAAAGTCCTTACATCGAGGTGCCAGCCCATCTGAAGAAACCTCAATAAAATAAGTGGATGGCAGCACACTAGTCAGATGCTTCAAAAGCCTTTATTGTAGCAAAACAGAGATAAGAAAAATCACAGCACCAGAAACCAAGGGAGATCTATTTATTCACCTTGAAGATACAGTATCTCACAAAAGTGAGTACACCCCTCACATTTTTGTAAATATTTTGGATATTTTTACTTAGGGGTGTACTCACTTTTGTTGCCAGTGGTTTAGACATTAATGGCTGTGTGTTGAGTTATTTTGAGGGGACAACACATTTACACTGTTATACAAGCTGTACACTCACAACTTTACATTGTAGCAAAGTGTCATTTCTTCAGTGTTGTCACATGAAAAGATATAATAAAATATTTACAAAAATGTGAGGGGTGTATTCACTTTTGTGAGATACTGTACCTCTGTGGAAGAAGTGGATGGCCACACACTTTAGTAGGATGCTTTTAAAATCTTTATTGTACAAAAGAGAGAGATAAAAAAACATCAATCTGAAGGAGATCTGTTGACGCGTTTCACGCTGAAAAGTGTTTATTCAACTTGAAACACGCCAACAGATCTCCCTTGGATTACATAGATACATAGTTAGTCAGGCTGAAAAAAGACACAAGTCCATCTAGTTCAACCAATAAAAGGGAAGAAAAAAATCATACAATCCTATATACCCACAGTTGATCCAGAGAAAGACGAAAAACCCCAGCAAATCATGATCAAATTTGCTCCAGCAGGGGAAAAAATTATTTCCTGATCCCTAAGAGGAAATCGGATTTTCCCGGATCAACTTTATCTATAAATATCAGTACCCAGTTATATTATGTACATTTAGGAAAGAATCCAGGCCTTTCTTAAAACAATCTACTGAGTTGGCCAGAACCACCTCTGGAGAGAGTCTATTCCACATTTTCCCAGCTCTTACTGTGAAGAAACCTTTCCGTATTTGGAGATGAAATCCTCTGTGATGACCTTAAAGTGAATAACTCAACACCAAGTTTACTATATGGACCCCTTATGTATTTGTACATGGTGATCATATCCCCCTTAATCTCCTCTTCACAAGAGTGAATAAATTCAGTTCCTCTAATCTCGCCTCATAGCTGAGCTCCTCCATTCCTCTTATCAGTTTGGATGCCCTTCTCTGCACTTTCTTCAGTTCCCCGATATCCTTTTTGAGAACTGGTGCCCAAAAACTGAACTGCATATTCCAGATGGGGTCTTACTAATGATTTATACAGGAGCAAAATTATATCTCACTCTTTGGAGTCCATACCTCTCTTAATACAAGAAAGGACTTTGCTCGCTTTCGAAACCGCAGCTTGGCATTGCATGTTATTATTGAGCTTATGATCTACATAAACCCCCAGATCCTTCTCCACTAGGGATCCCCCCAGTTGTACCCCCTCTAGTATGTATGATGCATGCATATTCTTAGGATTCTGGTTAGGATTCTGGTGCTGTGAATTTTTTTTTCGTTTACCTCAATTTTGATACAATAAAGATTTTTGAAGCATCCTACCAGAGTGTGCGGCCATCCTCTTCTAACATGAAGGTCTTTGTTGAGGGACTTCCTGTTGTAGAGTGACAACTCCCTGTCACTTGGAAAAGTGGGTGTGAGGTAATAGAACCCTCTGACTTCTTTATATGTTTTTTTTTTTATATTATTGTTGTCATCCAAGAGTACGGCAATGGTGTGAATGTGAAGAGTCAGAATATTGGGTTGGCCATTTCTGGACACCGAAGGACTTCAATGATCACCTTGGGTTATGATAAGTGTAAATGAATTGTAAAAGAATTTGGAGCACACAGAAGATAATAATATTCCAATTCAAAAAGTACCCAATTAATTCAATTAATTAATCAGTTCAATTAATCTGAGTATTGAATATTGAATATTGATTTGGCCATTTCTGGACACCGAAGGACTTCAATGATCACCTTGGGTTATGATAAGTGTAAATGAGTTGTAAATGAATTTGGAGCACACAGAAGATAATACAATTCCAATTCAAAAAGTACCCAATTAATTCAATTAATTAATCAGTTCAATTAATCTGAGTATTGAATATTGAATACTGAATATTGAATACTGAATCTGAATATTGGGTTGGCCATTTCTGGACACCGAAGGACTTCAATGATCACCTTGGGTTATGATAAGTGTAAATGAATTGTAAAAAAAATTGGAGCACACAGAAGATAATAATATCCCAATTCAAAAAGTACCCAATTAATTAATCAGTTCAATTAATATGAGTATTGAATATTGAATACTGAATATTGAATACTGAATCTGATTATTGGGTTGGCCATTTCTGGACACCGAAGGACTTCAATGATCACCTTGGGTTATGATAAGTGTAAATGAGTTGTAAATTAATTTGGAGCACACAGAAGATAATACAAATCCAATTCAAAAAGTACCCAATTAATTCAACTAATTAATCAGTTCAATTAATCTGAGTATTGAATATTGAATACTGAATATTGAATACTGAATATGATTATTGGGTTGGCCATTTTTGGACACCGAAGGACTTCAATGATCACCTTGGGTTATGATAAGTGTAAATGAATTGTAAATGAATTTGGAGCACACAGAAGATAATATCCCAATTCAAAAAGTACCCAATTAATTCAATTAATTAATCAGTTCAATTAATAGTAGCTCATCACTTTTATAATAAAAGAATATTCTCTTCTTTTTATTTAATTCATAGGGTATGGGAAGCAGTGCAAACTATTACTCAGCATAAGGGCTATACAAATCATATGCCTATATGGGATAACTACTATCTGAATGAATCTGAATATGAATCTTTATGAATTGAATAGACTATAAAAAAAGCGGGTATAATATTTTTGTATCAATTATATGAAGGGGATGTTTTACTTCCTTTCAATATATTAAAAGACAGCTATCAGTTAACGAACAATAACTTCTATCAATGTCTCCAACTACGCCATGCATTACAAATCCAAACCTCAAAACTCCAATTACAGTATAAATATTCTAAAATATTATCAAAGGCAATTTCGGCAACCTGCACGCAACAAGGATTATCAGGAGACCTTTATTCTAATTTACAAACAATAGAGAATACTGGAAAACAAATAAATAGTTTTGTTCGTTGGCAAAGAGACATAGAGGATCTAGATGAGGAGGACTGGACACAGTCCCTGGAAACACAACCCAAGACATCCCTCTCTCCCTCCCAAAGGCTCTACTCTTTATATTACATAGGGCTCATTATACCCCACAAAAACGCTATGCTTGGGGAAAATATATAACTCTGCTATGTCCTCGATGCTCTCTTTTTAATGGCTCTCTTATCCACATGCTTTGGCGTTGTCCAAAGCTTCTTCGTTACTGGGAAAGAATATTTATAACCCTAAATGTATTAGGCTCCACTGAGATAATAGGGAGGCCCAAACTTGCACTATTGGAAATAATCCCTGTTGGAGCGTTACCAGTAGAGATACATACTATGTGGATAAGATCCTTATATTTATCACAGAAAGTTATTCTACAAAAATGGTCATCTGTTGATCCTCCAACCCATAAACAATGGGGTGATAAACTTAACTATATACTCAAAGGAGACAAATTAACATACAAGCATAGAGGTACACCCCAAAGGTTTGAAAAATAATGGCCATGGTGGATAGAACCTAGTAATCAACTATATGATGGTCTACCCAGTGGAGAGGAGTGAAGGCAGAGGAGATGATGGGAGAAAAGAGCATTGGTGGAGGGGGGGGGGGGGGGGGGGTGGCTGGGGAGGAGTAGAAGGGAAGAAATGAGTACGTAAAAGAGAGATAATTTGATGCTGCATAGAGGAGGTTGCCAAAGTCTGATGCTTGATATCAGGGGTGAACAATTTGACATGTAAAATGTATCCATGTCTCTATGTAATATTATGTTTTGTTTGCTATATGCTAAGTTATTTTAGCCCGAGAGGTGCAAGGTTTTGTGTGTTTTTCTATACTGTATGGATTAATTTGACATATTTTATGTAATTGAATGTATTTTTTCTTCTTTTTTTATGGGGATTATTTATCCCTATAATGATTTAAATGCGGTTATTTGTATGTAATGTTTAATAATAAAAAATAATAAATATTTGATAAAAAAAAAAAAAAAAAAAAAAAAACAGATAAGAAAAAAATATAAAATGTCTTATATACAAATCATTGCAACACATGATTTAAAATTGTAATTAGAAAAAAGATCCAATACATAATGCATGAGGCATAATGTAGGTGTGGAAGTATGACACCAATATTAGTATTAGTAATTACAATTAATGTAATAAGTAATTCAGGTATTTTTTATGGCTGTCTTTTTATATATATTTATTACTATATAAATTTTGTTGCTATTTTTCACTGCCAGTGTCATTTACACAGGAATCAGTGCATTTGTATAGCACTGATTTCTGTATAAATGACAATGGTCCCAAAAATGTGTCAAAAGTGTCCGATGTGTCCGCCATAATGTCGCAGTCACAATAAAAATCGCTGATCGCCGCCATTTAAAATAAAAATAAATTATTAATAAAAATGCCATAAAACTATCCCCTATTTTGTAAACGCTATAACTTTTGCGCAAACCAAGCAATAATCACTTATTATTTTACCAAAAATATGTAGAAGAATACGTATCGGCCTAAACTGAGGAAAACATTTTTTTTTTATATATTTTTGGGGGATATTTATTATAGCAAAAAGTAAAAAAATGGTGTTTTTTTCAAAATTGTCACACTTTTTTTGTTTATAGCGCAAAAAATAAAAACCGCAGGGGCGATCAAATACCACCAAAAGAAAGCTCTATTTGTGGAAAAAAAAGACGTCAATTTTGTTTGGGAGCCACGTCGCATGACCGCGCAATTGTCAGTTAAAGCGACGTAGTGCCGAATCGCAAAAAGAGGCCTGGTCAGGAAGGGGGTAAATTCTTCCGGGGCTGAAGTGGTTAAGAATTAAACTAACTCCGAACTATCCAGACACAACTAAATAAATAGCAGATTAACATAACTGTCATTAATTTTGCACATCCAAAACAGTTTGTTGAACGTTGTCGAGATAGGTACACGTTGACAAGCACGCCGGTAACAAACCGCGCCGATTATTTGCATTTCTCCTCCGACAGACCCCCCTAAGGGTGGCAGACATTTGCTTTTCACCGGCACTTGGCAAATATTTGGTCTCCTATTGTTTTTTTCTTAAATGTTTTTATTGTATTGAAGTATAATAATAGCCGGAGTCTCCGGGATCAGAGGAGAGCGCCGCAAGTTTACTTAACCACAAAAACCGCTCAGAGAAAGAATAACACAAAAACTGCTTATAAACTTTTGTATCAGCTTGAGTAAACATTTTGCCGTTCCTTTGTCAGAACGCCTTCGCCCGGCTCCAAGTTACTGCCATTCTTTGTGGTTGCTGTTCCTTTTTTATTACATTATATTGTAGACTGTTGTTAAAGTGAACCTGTCATTAAAAACAATTGTCATACCAATATAAACCCCTAAGGGCCCATTCACACCTCTACGTTTAAAAAAAAAAAAATAAAGATTTTTACGTGCGTTTTTAGGTGCCTTTTGTGCCTTTTGATGCATTTTACGTGTGCTTTGGTGCATTGTGGTGAGCTTTAAAACACATTGTAACATTCGTGCTTCAAACCACTACGGGGAGGTAGCTGAGGGTACCTGCACATACACTATATTGTCAAAAGTATTGGTACGCCTGCCTTTACACGCACATGAACTTTAATGGCATCCCAGTCTTATGCCCTGTGCACACGGTCGGACATTCTGACGACGAAATCCGTTGGATTCTTTCCGACGGATTTTGGGCCAAACTTGTCTTGCATACACACTAGACATGTGCACAACAAAAAAAATCGTTTATTTTCGTTTCTTTTTTTTCGTTTCCGTTGATTCGTAACGATTCGTAAATTCGTAAGTCTTCGGTGTTCGTATTCGTAACGGTTTGTATTTTCGTAAGAGTTATTTTTTCGTTGATTCGTAATTCCGTTAGTTTAATTTTCGTTTATTCGAAATTCGGACGCATTCGTATTTATTCGTAACATTCGTAGATTCGTAATCGGAGCATAATTCATAATTATGTAATGTGTATGCTATTATTACATTTTAAGAGACACGGAAAATTACGAATCGAAAAAAAAAAAGTTACGAATGTACGAATTTTTTCGTTCAATCAATTCGAAGCACGTTAAGCAGCGCCATTGTAAGACACGGAAATGTACGAATCGAAAAAAAAAAAAAAAAAGTTACGAATTTACGAATTTTTTCGTTCAATCGAAGCACGTTAAGCAGCGCCATTGTAAGGGACACGGAAAATTATCAATTCAACAAAAAAAAAAAAAGTTACGAATGTACGAATTTTTTCGTTCATTTTGATTTTCGTTGTTCCTGTTTTTGTTTTTCGGATTTTCTTCTTTCGTACATTCGTTGTTTCTAATTGTTTTTTTTCGGACTTTCGTTGTTTTCGGATTCGTTCGAGTCGAACAATTTGTTATTCGTTAAAATTTTTAGCGAATCGAAAACGAATGAACGAAAATAACGAAATAAAACGAAAAACGAAAAAAAAACGAAACAAATTGCACATGTCTAATACACGCGGTCGTACAAAGTTCTGAACGAGGTGACGTACAACACGAACGTCGGGACTATAAATGGGCCAGTAGCCAATAGCTTTTGTCTCTTAATTTATTCTTAGCAAGCGTGGCACTTTTTGCGCTGGATTTGTCTACACACGATCGGAATTTAAACAATCGGATTTTGTTGTCAGAAAATTTAGATCCAGCTCTCAAACTTTGAGTATCAGAAATTCTGACTGAAAAAGTCAGAGCCCACACACGATCGGAATTTCCGACAACGTGATCCGATCGCACTTTTTCCGTCTGAAAATTTGACCGTGTGTACAGGGCATTAGTCCGTAGGGTTCAATATTGAGTCAGCCCACCCTTTGCAGCTATAACAGCTTCAACTCTTCTGGGAATGCTGTCCACAAGGTTTAGGAGTGTGTCTATGGGAATGTTTGACCATTCTTCCAGAAGAGCATTTGTGAGGTCAGGCACTGATGTAGGATGAGAAGGCCTGGCTCGCAGTCTCCGCTCCAATTCATCCCAAAAGGTGTTCTATCGGGTTGAGGTCAGGATTCTGTACAGGCCAGTCAAGATTACGTGCCTGTAATCCTTTTCGTGCCTTACTCCATTTGATTTACGTACCTGTAATCCAGCCCCCAACAGGTAGGAATCAACTGATTGGATTAGAGAACTGGATGGATCAATTCCTTTCCACTTGCTCAGTTGCTCATTAATAGAATAAAAATTAATTGATATGATTGTATTAAGATCATTCATTATTCCATTACGTGTCGACCTTTTGTTTAATTAGACCTTTAACGCAGAGCCGATCGGCCCTATAGGCACACTATGCAAGCTGCTTAGGGCCCCGCCGCTGTGGGGGGGCCCCCAAGACCCAGCATCCCCCTCTGCACCTCTGGCTGGCCATTTAGAGTGCAGTGAGGAGAGGTGGGAGGAGGTGGAAGGCGACGATCGGCAGCTCTATGGTGCCTGAGTGGGCAGCGGGATCTCCCTGGGGTTTGTAGTACTCTCAGTGCATACAGTGGAGAGGAGAAGGGAGGGGCCTCTGACCCAGGCAGGTATCAGTTTCACTTTCACTCTGCTTGAACACTGTTGCTGATGCCCGGGTCAGAGGCCCCTCCCCTCTCCGCTGTATACATTCGGAGATAGAACTACTAGCCCCAGGGAGATCCCCTGCCTGTGGACACCATATAGCTGCCGATCGCCGCCTCCCACCTCCACCAGCCAGGTACAGGGGAACCTCTGCAAGGGGGGGAGTCAGCTGTTTGGGGGCCCAAATGTAAGAGGGGGGCTTTCTGGGGACACTAATGTAAGGAAGGGGGCCTCTGGGGACACTAATGTAAGAGGGGGGCTCTCTGGGGACACTAATGTAAGGATGGGGCCCTCTGGGGACACTGATGTAAGGACGGGGCCCTCTGGGGACACTGATGTAAGGACGGGGCCCTCTGGGGACACTGATGTAAGGACGGGGCCCTCTGGGGACACTGATGTAAGAGGGGGGGGCTCTCTGGGGACCCTGATGTAAGTGGGGGCTCTCTGAGGACCCTGATGTAAGGGGAGGCTCTCTGGGGACCCTGATGTAGGGGGAGGCTCTCTGGGGACCCTGATGTAGGGGGATACCCTCTGGGGACCCTGATGTAAGTTGGGAGGCTCACTGGGGACCCTGATGTAAGGAGGGGCTCTCTGAGGACACTGATGTAAGGGGGGCTCTCTGGGGACCCTGATGTAAGGAGGGGCTTTCTGGGGACCCTGATGTAAGGGGAGGCTCTCTGGGGACTCTGATGTAAGGGGAGGCTCTCTGGGAAACCTAATGTAGGGGGAGGCTCTCTGGGGACCCTGATGTAGGGGGAGATTCTCTGAGGGCACTGATTTAAGGGGGGGCTCTCTGGGGGCCCTGATGTAAGGGGAGGCTCTCTGGGGATCCTGATGTAAGGGGAGGCTCTCTGGGGATCCTGATGTAAGGGGAGGCTCTCTGGGGATCCTGATATAAGGGGAGGCTCTCTGGGGATCCTGATGTAAGGGGAGGCTCTCTGGGGACCCTGATGTAAGGGGGGCTCTCTGGGGACCCTAATGTAGGAGGAGGCTCTCTGGGGACCCTGATGTAAGGGGGGGCTCTCTGGGGACCCTGATGTAAGGGGGGGGGCTCTCTGGGGACCCTGATGTAAGGGGAGGCTCTCTGGGGACCCTAATGTAGGGGGAGGCTCTCTGGGGACCCTAATGTAGGGGGAGGCTCTCTGGGGACCCTAATGTAGGGGGGGCTCTCTAGGGACCCTGATGTAAGGGGGGCTCTCTGGGGACCCTAATGTAGGGGGAGGCTCTCTGGGGACCCTGATGTAAGGGGAGGCTCTCTGGGGACCCTGATGTAAGGGGGGGCTCTCTGGGGACCCTAATGTAGGGGGAGGCTCTCTAGGGACCCTGATGTAAGGGGAGGCTCTCTGGGGGACCCTAATGTAGGGGGAGGCTCTCTGGGGACCCTAATGTAGGGGGAGACTCTGAGGACACTGATTTAGGGGGGGCTGTCTGGGGACCCTTGTGTAAGGGGGGCTCTCTGGGGACCTTGGTGTAAGGAGGGGCTCTCTGAGGACCCTGATGTAAGGGGGGCTCTCTGAGGACCTCATTCTGTTCTATATTGATGTACTTATTCTTTGACTGTTTTGTTTAAAGGAGGGAGGATTGTTTTGGGAGCGCTGAAGTGTCAGGTGTGACTGTGTGGCAATGGCAAATGGTTTACATAGCTCACGGCATCACGGGTCAAGTAGAGGGCCCCTTAGCAGAATTTTTCTTAGGGCCCCAGGGAGGTCAGGATCGGCACTGCTTTAACGAATTAATGAATCCTGCTGAATTTATAAGTTATTTTCGTTTATATATATATATATATAAATATAAATTTATTTCGTATTAGTTGAAATTCATTATTTTTTTCTTCGGACGTTTGCATGCATTCGAATGTCTAAAAGATGAAAAATTTGGCTGAATTTCAATTTGTGACGAAACAAATTGCACATGCCTAGCGCTGATCACTGTATTAGTCAGTTTCCAACCAGCCTCAGTCTAAGATTGACGGCCGCACTATTGCAGTCCCACTATAAGTCGCTGATCACCGCCATTAGTAGTATAAAAATAAATAAATAAAAATTCCAGTATATATATATTAGGGCTGTGGAAATTAAAGATTAATTCCTCGATTAATTTTTTTGATCGATCAAAACTCTTTTAAACGATCAAAATTCTTTTGATCGGTACTCACCTCTCCGCCGGCTTCCGGATCTTCAGGGAGTTCCGTCGGAGATCCGGTGACGTCACAGACATCGACGTCACCGGACTCCTCCCCCCTTTCCCCAAGTGCCTCCTTCTGCTAACGAAGGGAAGGGGGGAGGAGTCCAGTGACGTTGAAGTTCTGATTGAACGTAACGTGTACGGGGGAGGAGCTACGCATGACGTCACCCGCTGCTGCCCTACGGAACTAACACGATTGTCGGCTTTACATGCTGTGTTTTTATCATCTTTATGTGAGTAGTTTGTGTTTGAACACAAAAATGAAATCTTATACTTAAGCGGTGAGCACTTAGATCTTTTCTTTCTACCCATGACCTGGCGTCCTTGCTGAGATCTAAGGAGACGTGAGAGAAGTTTATGGTCCGTGTTAACCCTTTTGATACCCGCTTGCATGACCACCTGTTTGCACAGAGGTCCATGCCATAAGGTGAGAGTGATTAGTTAGACCGGAGGTGGAGGGATTGTCACGCTATGGTGGAAAAAAAATGACTTACGTCAGTGCTACAGTTTGAATTTAAAACTTATTTGTGTGAACTGTGAAGTCAAGTCATGGATTGTGGAAACTAACTAGTGTCGGTTGATTGTATATAGTGTATACCACAATTTTTTCCACTGACCAATGCAGAGTTGCAATGCAAGGAGTTCAGCTAAAAGTAGTTGGATCTGTATGTGCGTTATAATTAATCAAATTTAGTTGATTAAACGATTAAAAAAAATTGATTAATTGAACACGAAAATTTTTATCAGTAACAGCCCTAATATATATATATATATATATATATATATATATATATATATATACCATAGTTTATAGGTATTATAACTTCGACACAAACCAATCAATATACACTTTTTTTTTATCAAAGGCAGCACAATATATTTTGGCCAAAATTTATGAAGAAATGTAAAAAAAATTTTATCAGATATGTTTTATAGCAATAAGTAAAAAATATATATTTTTTTCAAAATGTTCGGTCTTTTATCATTTGTATTGCAAAAAATAAAAAACCCCAGTGGTGATCAAACAACACCAAAAGAAAGCTCTATTTGTATGAAAAAAAATAATATAAATCTAGTTAAAGTAGCGTAGTGCTAAATAGCAAAAAAAATAGCGTTGGCATTGGTTTGCCACCCCCCCAAAAAAAAATTTGAGCACCAGCCGCCACTGGTAGGTAGAGTAGGGACCTGTGGGTTGGGGAGGGTGTACGATGTTAGTTCACCTTTTCATTTTTTTTTTACAGTTTTTACTTCTTTTGAATCAGAGCAAATTTTACATTTCTCCTATGGGTGTGTATTATCATTACTTAAGATAATAAAATAAAATATATACTTTTTTTTTTTTAGTTCAAACAAGGCTTTCCTACAATGAAATTCTGTTGCAAATAATAATTTTCATTTTTAATGCAATCATAGACACATTTTTACAACAAATCTAAAAGAAAATCTCTTTTTTTTCTTGATAAATGTTGGTAAAAATGACAAATACTGTTACTGTAGATAAAAAGAACACATTTTATTCGATCATTTCGTTCCATTTAAAATGACACCTAAATTATGATTCTGGCACAAAGCATTGTAAGATTACTTACGAATAAAATAAAGGCTTTTTACTCAATTGTGTGCTTCCTTTACAAGGACGTTGAGAAAAAAAAAAAAAAGAACAAATAGTACTGACAATGAAAAAGTTTAAATAAAAAGGTTTAAAAAAAAATTTAAATAAAAAAAAAATTAAAAAAAATCTCCAAGTTCTTTTTAAACAACTGTCTTACAGCCTATTAGGCAGGAATGGACTATCAAACATAGTAGTGGGTTTTTCTCCCACAGCTATATGTGACAGCTTCCTTTTTCTGCTTTTAAGATTGATAAGGAAGTAGCAGGTGCCGTCACCTGCCATCTCCTTAGCAACCAGTGATATCATTGGCCCCTATTCCTTTACTGACCAGGAATCTTGGGCCATGTAAACAAAACGGCACTTATACTGGCAGTTTATTTTATGGAAACTGACATTTATGCTGGGGGTACCGTATATACTCGAGTATAAGCCGGCCCGAATATAAGCCGAGGCACCTAATTTTACCACAAAAAAAATGGGAAAACTTGTTGACTCGAGTATAAGCCTAGGTTGAGAAATGCGCAGCTACTGTAAGTGGAAAAGAGGGTCAACAATGCCCATTTGCAGCCTCACTGTGCCCATTTGCAGCCTCACTGTGCCCATTTGCAGCCATAGGTCCCCCGAACTTCAAACTTGGTAGTTAATGGTTCCTAGATGTCCCCCTATCTGCAGCCAAATTTGGGGTCTCTGGATCCAAAGGGTCCCGAAATTACATTGCCGCTAATGGACAAAGTTGACTGATTTTAGGGCCCCGTATCTCTGGGCCACTTGGTGCTAGGAAGTCAAAATTTGGTGTGCAAACCCAGCTATCACTACAACATATCAAAATATGGGGTTCCTATCACCAAGTGGCCCCGAGATACGGAGCCCCAAAGTCGGTTCGGAAAATGTCAAGCACTTTTCTGCAGCAGAGAAGGACATTTTCCGAACCGATTTTGGGGCCCCGTATCTCGGGGCCACTTTGTGCTAGGAACTCCATCTTTGGATATGTTGTAGTGCTAGTTCCACTTGGTTTGCACACCATTTGGGGTTCCTAGCACTAAGTGGCCCCGAGATACAGGGCCCCAAATTCGGGTCGGAAAATGTCATTCTCTGCTGCAGAAAAGTGCTTGACTCAGTATAAGCCGAGGGGGGCATTTTCAGCACAAAAAAATGTGCTGAAAAACTCGGTTTATACTCGAGTATATACGGTAATTATTTTACTGGCACTGGCACATTGATATTATTTTTTTTATTGATATAATTATTTTTTTTATATTATTATTTATTTATTTATTTTTGTGGTTGAACTGGATGGACTTGTGTCTTTTTTCAACCTGACTAACTATGTAACTGTGTAACTATGTAACTATGTAACTGGTGCTGGGGGATATTATTGCAGAAACTGGCACTGATGCTGGGGGTTATTATGGTAAATAAAAATATTTTATTTGTTTTAACAAAACTTTTTTTCCATTTTCATTTTATTTATTTCCATAAAAAGGCCCACCGAAATCCTCAGCACCAGGTTTATGATGCTCTTAATCCAGCCCTGCCCCCTCCCCTAAACCATTCTAGGTCACACCTCCTGAACATGGGGGCAGTACCTTTCCCCCTGGAAATGCACCCTATCCCTATGTTAATGCCCCCTGGTTCGGTGGTCGTGGGAGTCTTTGGGTGGGGGCTTACTGGAAACTGGAAGTCCATTTCAACTATAATGTGGCACACAGATACTGCCCCTCCTCATGTGATTAACTACTTGCCCTCTGGAAGATTAACCCCCCTTTAGCAGGGTGAGCAGTCCAGATCGATTAGTGGCGGCCCATCCATAGGGGGTGCCCGGGTGTCACACCCCCCCCCCCCCCCCCTCTCAGGCAGTCACAAAAAAAAAATATTTTTTGAACATGGTCCTTTAAAAAAAAAAGAAAAAAAAAGTCCTTAAGTGCATTGTGTTCGGGTGCCGGACACAGTGCACTATGGGAAGCACCACATCTATGCAATCACGAGATTGCAGACGCGGTGCTTCATTGGTGGGGTTTGGAGCTGCTTTGCGGCGCAATCCATCACGCCGAGCAGCTTCCGCCCAGGTGCTTTGTTCTCAGTGTGAGAACAAAGTCACTTCCGGCGGGCTACAAAAAGATGGCCGCCATGAAGACTAATCTCCTTGTGTTCAGTGGAGAGGGGATGCCCCCACTGATCGATGAACAACGTGATTAGCACTGAATTTACATGGTATGGTTGTGGGGAAGAGGGCCTTGTCCCCTCCCGTTAGGGGTATGTGGTGTGGTATGGTACAGAAGTGGGGCTCATGCTGCATGCTTGGATACGGGTATGGCATGAATTTTTTGGGGGGAACCCTTGCTTTCTTTTTGTTATTTTTTTTCTTTAGTTTATAGTTCCCCTAATAATTCCTATCTGGATCTAAAGGGCCTTATATAAATTATGGGCAAACACCCTTTTTTTTCAATTGGGTCCCAAATGAACATTTATACCAGATCCTTATCTAGAATCTGTTTTCCAAAAATCAGCAAGCAGCTGTCATTTACTGGCAATTTAAAGGGCATGTTTTTCTTTGTAAATGTCAATTTTGCTGTAGTAGGTTACACAAATCACACAAGTGCATCACTTCACAAGCTAAGGGCATGCAATTTAAAGAAAATTAGCATTTTTTTTTTTTTAATAACTATATTTCCTTATTGATTTCAAAAGAAATCCAACAAACGGGAATAATCCAGTACAATCCAATAGAGACGTATTTTAAAGGTACAACAATGCAGGATAGTCTATTATTATTGTATATGTGATGGGGCCTCACCATGGTTCCACCAATCAGACCAATAAATGTTGATAGAAGAATGGTATATAGATATAACTGGGAAATTTCCATTTTTTAATGATGCCCTTTAAGTATTTTTTAAATTGCTGCTCCATTCCAAACTGAACTTTAAAAAAATATATATTAGACGTTGCCCAGGGCAGTGCTTAGCCCCTCTTGTCATTTGTTTGGCGATCCCATGCCTATTATGCCGCGTACACACGGTCGGAATTCTCGTCGGAAAAAGCTCTGATGGTTTTCCTGTCGGAATTCCGACGGAATTTTGCTCAAACTGTCTTGCCTACTCACGGTCACACCAAATTCCGACGGTCAATAACACCGCGGCATAAAACACGTTCGACTTCACTATAAAAGAAATTGCTTCTGAGCATGCAGCGAATTGTTTCCAATCATGCGTCGAATTGTTTCCGAGCATGCGTCGGAATTTTGCGTTTCGGAATTGCATACACACGATCGGAAAATCCGATAGAAAGGCTTTCCGTCGGAAAAATTAAGAACAGGTTCTCAATCCAAAGTCCGTCGGAAATTCCCGACAGAAAAAGACCGTTGGGCATACACACGGAAAATCCGATGAAAGGCTCCCATCTAGACATGTGCACTGCCAAAAAATTTGTTCATTTTCGTTTTCATTTCATTCGTTTTTTTTTTTCGTGTCATTCGTTATGATCGCAATTCGTAAATTTGTACATTCGTAAATTCGTACATTCGTACATTCGTAAATTTGTACATTCGTAAATTCGTACATTCGTAAATTCATACATTCGTAATTTAGAAAATTTATATTCGTAAATTCGTACATTCGTAAATTAGAAAATTCATATTCGTAAATTAGAAAATTCATATTCGTAAATTCGTACATTATCACATTCGTACATTCGTAAATTAGGAAATTCGTAAATTTGGAAATTAGAAAATCCAAAATTAGAAAATCTGAAAAAGTAAATAACTATTAAATTAGGTATAGGTATTGTAATTTCCTTTTATATTTGGCTGTTATTGAACGTAACAAGTACAAATTTATCCAAAGTTACGACTTATCCGAAATAACGAATGCCGTATCTAAACAAATGGAAGGGAACAAATAAATAATAATAAAACTTTTTTATTATTATTATTGTTATTTATTATTATTAATTCATTACGTTCCATTTGTTTAGATGCGGCATTTGTTATTTCAGATAATTCGTAACTTGGGATAAATTTGTATTTGTTACATTCACTATCAGACAAATTTGAAAGGAAATTATAATACCTATAATTTAATAGTTAAGTTATTATTAGGTAATTATTATTTCAGATTTCCGAATTTCCGAATTAACGAATTAATGAATGTACAAATTTACGAATGTACAAATGTACGACTTTACGAATGTACAAATTTACGAATGTACAAATGTATGAATTTACGAATGTACGAATTTACTAATTTTTAAAATTCCGAATATTCGTAAATTTGAATATTAAAAAATTATTCAAATTTACGAATATTCGGAAAAATTTGTTAAACGGGTTTTCGTTAATTCGGATATTTCCGAATTAACGAATTTGTCGAAATTTGTTAAAAAACGAATTCGGAACGAAACGAATTGCACATGTCTGCTCCCATCAGACTGTTTCCATCGGAAATTCCGACCATGTGTACGCGGCATTAGACTAGAAAAGGACCAGAACCGATTTTTAATGTCTCTCCTTGACTTCAGTGGGGTTCAGATATGACAACTGAACTTCTGTAATTTTCATTAAACATATCGAGTTAAATAGGAACAATTTTTTTTTTTTTTAAAGAAAAAAATAGCTTTAACCACTTCAGCCCTGGAAGATTTGGCTGCTGAATGACCAGGCCATTTTTTGCGATTTGGCACTGCGTCGCTTTAACGGACAATAGCGCGGTCGTGCGATGTTGCACCCAAACAAAATTGACGTCCCATTTTTGCCACAAAAAGAGGTTTCTTTTGGTGGTATTTGATCATCTCTGAAGTTTTTATTTTTTGTGCTATAAACAAAAAAAGAGCAACAATTTTGAAAAAAACACAATATTTTTGTACTTTTTGCTATAATAAATATCCCTGTTTTTAAAAAAATAAATACAATTTTTTTTTCAGTTTAGGCCGATATATATTCTTCTACATTCTTTTGGTAAAAAAAATCTCATTAAGCGTATATTGATTGGTTTGCGCAAAAGTTATAGCGTCTACAAAATAGGGGATAGATTTACAGAATTTTTATTATTTTTTTTTACTGGTAATGGCGGCGATCTGTGATTTTTATTGGGACTGTGACATTATGGCGGACAGATCGGACACTTTTGACTCATTTTTGGGACCATTGGCATTAATACAGCGATCAGTGCTATAAAATTTCACTGATTATTGTAAAAAATATCACTGGCGGGAAGGGGGTTAAAGCAAGGGTCTCAAACTGGCGGCCCTCCAGCTTTTGCGGAATTACAAGTCCCATCATGCCTCTGCCTGAGGGAGTCATGCTTGTAACTGCCAGCCTTGCAATGCCTCATGGGACTTGTAGTTTCGCAACAGCTAGAGGGCCGCCAGTCTGAGACCCCTGGGTTAAACACAAGGGGGCGATCAAGGGGTTAATTGTGTTCCCTAGTGTGTGTTTCTAACTGTAGGGGGAGGGGACTGACTAGAGGAAATGACAGATTGTGGTTCCTAGCTATTAGGAACTCACAATCTGTCTCTACTCACAGAACAGAACAGGGATTTGTGTGTTTACACACACACGTCCCTGTTCTGCCTCTCGTGCCGGCGCTCGCTCGTGGCCGGTGGCCATCGCGACTGTCGGCCACGAGCATCGGCACCCCCTGAGTGCAGCAGATGCGCGCGCCAGCTATCCCGCTTAAATGAGCCGACGTACAGCTACGACGGCTCGCGGGATCGTGCCGACCTGCATATAATTTTTTGTCCAAAGTAGAATTGGGCTGTAAGTCCTCAACCCCTGTGATATGATGGGAGACTCCAAATTAATTCTGAGGAAATGTTCTGCATAGAAGCAGAACGATGTGCAGATCTAATGAGCAGGTCGGTTTACAAGACGCCAACCTGCCGTGGAATAACAGATTCTGTAATGCTTTTTTTTCTTATGTATAACCCATAACCCCGCCTTAACCTGCGTATCACCATTAAGCGTTCTCAGCTCCAGTTTCGGCAAAAGCCTGTAAGGTCATTTGACTTGTATAAATAACGGCCAACCGCTCCAAATTACACTGACTATTGTAGTTGGCACCGATCGCACATAACAAGATTTCTGTGTTTTTAATTCGAGGAATTGCGGCCAGTTTTGTTTGCCAAATATCAGGCAAACCAAGCGTGAAGCGTCATGAAGTGTGATTTTGTGGGCCGTAAATGTACAAGCTATTTGGAGCTTACATTAATCAGAAATTTTATACAGGGAATATAAACTGTTTTACAAGCCGATGTCTGGAACGGCGTGCACGCTAATTATTTCGTACGTATCCTAATCACGAAAATGGAGGGTGGTAATTTGAAAAACGTCTTTTGGTATTTCAGTGGTGAAAGGAGAAACTGCAAGCGGCAGGTCAGAGCAGCACTGACATTGGGCTAAAGCCACAGAGTCCTCTAACTTCCATTGGAGCGGACCTGTCAGGATGGCCATTATATGTACCCCATCATTGGTATCAATGGGAGGAATAATGATGCCCGATAGTTGATGTCAGTCGGCAGAATAGTGTCTCGTATAAGTAGGAGGAATAATGCTCCAAGGGCCGGATAAAGGAACGTAAAAGGGCCAAATCCGGCCCCCGGGCCGCAGTTTGGAGACCACTGCTTTAAGACCATTGGGCGGAAGTGACGTTGGACGTTGCTTCCGTCATCCAATCGTATGGAGCCGATTGGGGGCCATCTTTCCCTCACTCCAGGCCTGTCAGGGGAGAGGACGCAATCTCATCTCCGCCGATACCGACGGCTCCGGTAAGTGGCGGAGACGACCGGAGTGCGGTGGGAGGGGGGGCCCTATACCATGCCCAATAAAAGTGATCTTGCGGCAAATCCGCTGCAGAGGCCACTTTTTTCCTTAGGAGGACCGCCCGCCATTGCTGAAAATACTGGGGTTATGGCAGCTAGCTGCTGCCATAACCACAGTATTTAGCATCAAAGTACCGACATACAGCTACGGCGGTTTGCAGTTGGCACCTCACGTTAGAAAGGAGTAAATGTGCTTGTCTCACATGAAGACTAATCTGTGTAGCCCCTGTGTCCAGTGCCCTTAATTGTTAACGGCGCACCAAACACAGAAGAAATAACACACATGCTGCCATGTGAAAAAAACGAGTGGCAAAACACACAGTTAAAAACACACAACCGCAGACGAAACGCGCCGAGTCGACCTCTGCCAATATTACTGCGCCTCTTCATGTTCTTTTACGAATTTTGTATGCACTTCCTAAATGTGAGTGTTCCATTGTTAATCCTGTCCAGGATTTCTGATGGTTTTCCATAGACGGCGTTTATCGCCATAAGCCTGTTTGACTTAAGAGGTATCAGAAGCCCCTTTAAGTCCATTACTTCCGGGAAGCCTTCATACAATTGGTGGTGGTGTCTTCCACAAGCTTCTCTCCATAGTTTTCTCTCTTCATAGGGTTTCTTCACATTGATTTCACTTGCCTTATCAATGTCTCTGAGATGTGCTTTTTTTGATATTATTCACTGATATCAGGACCTTTTGATTTTCATCTTTTTTCACTTGGTGGACAATATTTTATAATTTATATGCGTTTTATTATAAACTTTTTTTTGGTGGACTATATTTACACTTATTGTGTGTTTAACGGGTTCCTGACCGGCGATGTACGTCGGCAGAATGGCATGGATAGGCATAAGGGCGTACAGGTACGTCCCTTTAAGAATGGCGCCGTGGCATCACGCGCGTGCGCCGATCGGGACCCCAGTGAGTCCGGACGCGGGTCCCGCAGACTCGATCGCCGCGGGGATACCCACGATCTTCTCACGGGGAGGCTGAACGGGGAGATGCAGAAGTAAACAGCATCTCCCCGTTCTGCCTAGCAACAAGTGAAACTGATCTCTGCTCCCTGTGATTGGAGCAGAGATCAGTGATCACTAACACACAGCCACGCCCCCCACAGTTAGTAACACGCCCCTAGGACACACTTAACCCCTACACTGCCACCCCCTGGTTAACCCCTTCACTGCCAGTGTAATTTACACAGGAATCAGTGCATTTAAATAGCACTGATTGCTCTATAAATGACAATGGTCCCAAAAATGTGTCAAAAATGTCTGATGTGTCCGCCATAATGTCGCATTCACAATAAAAATCGCTGATCGCCGCCATTACTAGTAAAAACTAAAAATTTATCAAAATGCCATAAAACTATCCCCTATTTTGTAAACGCTATAACTTTTGCGCAAACCAATCAATAATTGCTTATTGCGATTTTTTTTACCAAAAATATGTAGAAGAATACGTATCGGCCTAAACTAAGGGAACATTTTCGGGGGATATTTAATATAGAAAAAAGGAAAAAATAATGAGTTTTTTTTTCCAAAATTTACACTATTTTTTTTGTTTATAGCGCAAAAAATAAAAACAGCAGGGGCGATCAAATACAACCAAAAGAAAGCTCTATTTGTGGGGAAAAAAGGACGTCAATTTTGTTTGGGAGCCACGTCGCACGACCGCGCAATTGTCAGTTAAAGTGAAGCAGTGCCGAATCGCAAAAAGCGGTCTGGTCTTAAGCCAGCAAAATGGTCTGGTCTGAAAGTGGTTAAACTGATCATAATATATATTGTAATTTTTATATATTGCTAATTTATATATATATATAATTGTTGCATTTCATTACGTTTCACCTTTTGCTGTTAGTTTCCGGCCGTGCTGGCTGCTGTGTGTATATATATATATATATACTTTTTTTCACAACCCGCAAAACTCCAAAATGTCCCATTAACCACATGTAGTGCAGCCAATTTAAATCAGCAGGCTGCCCAATGCCTGTCACATGAAAAACGAGACAGAAAACGTTCGCTCCCACTATGCTAGATGTGAATGGAGCCTGAAAGTGAAATTGATGGGATAACACAAGAATAACGAGGCTGCATTCACATCTGTGCGTTTCCTTGCATTTCACAAATGCGCTGCACCAAAAATCGCAGTAAAAAACGCACCAAGCTCCACTCTAAAAAAAAAGGTCTGAATCTTCTTCGGGGCGATTGCTGCTTGTAGGGCCGTCCATTCAGGTGGGTGGGCCACCCTATGTGATGAGTGAAAATGCTCCAAAACGCCCCCCTCGCTTAAAAAAAAAAAACACGCATGTGGGAATGCAAGTTCCCGCTATGCATAGATGTGAATGGGGCTTGACAGCTGAGAGTTTCTGTCCACTCCCTCCTATGTACTTGTATAGAGATGGCCATACACTATACAATCTGATTGTACATTCAGTGAGAAGGGTGATCACTGATTCATAGCTCCCAACTGATTTCGAGGGACTGTCCCTGACATTTATACAGTAATCATTGGTTATGTTTAACACTCATCGTTGTGTAAATGTCACCGGTGCCAAAAAAGTGTCAAAAGTGTCTGATCTGTCTGCCGCAATGTCGCAGTCCCACAAAAAATTTGCTGATTACCATTACTAGTAAAAAAATTAAAATGAGCCACTTCCCTACCCGCCCATAGTAATATGACATCCACAGGAGGGATCTCCCATCCTGGGCGGGCGTTATATAGGGTGCCCACATGTCCCGGATTGCCCGGGACAGTCCCGCAATTAGCAGGTCTGTCCCGGGTCCCGGGCACCTTCATTCCGGGACAATACAATGTCCCTGAATGAAACTGACAGGGGAGCAAAATTCTGCTATCGCCATGGCGCTGTCTCTGCCTCCCCACCTCCACCTGAGACTCTTCTCTACTTCTTCTGGCTAGGACACTGGTTGCTAGAACCGACTGGCGTTTATCAACCAGTAACGTCACGACTGTGACTGCCAGCTTTCAAACTGGAGGAGGAGTTAACTTCCTTCTCCTCCGCGCCCAGTGCTCTCAATGGGCCGGCTCCACCTCCACCACGGACGACGACATAATGATTGAGATAGTCGCACAAGAGGGAAAGGCGTGACCGATTCCATCGTCGGCGAGGGTTTTGAAATCAGCTTTTTTGGGGGAAAAGGGTGGGTGTGTCCCTGAATGGCATTCTGGAAATGTGGTCACCCTAGCGTTATATGGCATCCTGGGTTTCCCAGTCGTCTGTCTAGGGGGCGTGATGTCCGCTGGGCACCCGCGATTGCACGATAACAGAGCAGGACTGTGGATCTGTGTGTGTAAACACACAGAGCCACTTCCTGTCGGGGAAGATGAGACCGATGGTGTGTTCCCAGTACACAGGAACACTGATCGGTCTCCTCCCCTTATGAATCCCCTCCCCCTACAGTTAGAATCACTCCCTAGGTAACACATTTAACCCCTTGATCGCCCCCTAGTGTTAACCCCTTCTCTGTCAGTGACATATATACATTAATCAGTGCATTTTTATAGCACTGATCACTGTATAAATATGAATGGTCCCAATATAGGGGGTTATTTACGAAAGACAAATCCACTTTGCACTGCAAGTGCACTTGGAAGTGCAGTCGCTCTAAATCTAAGGAGTAGATCTGAAATGAGGGGAAGCTCTGCAGATTTTATCATCCAATCATGTGCAAGCTAAAATGCTGTTTTTTATTTTCCTTGCATGTCCCCCTCGGATCTACAGCGACTTCACTTCCAAGTGCACTTTCAGTGCAAAGTGGATTTTCCTTGTTTTCCTAGTAAATAACCCCCATAGTGTCAAAAGTGTCCGATGTGTCCGCCGCAATGTCGCAGTCACATTAAAAATTGCAGGTCGCAGCCATTACTAGTAAAAAAAAATAATAAAAATGCCATAAATCTATCCCCTATTTTGTAGACGCTATAACTTTTGCGCAAACCAATCAATACACGCTTATTGGGATTTTTTTTACCAAATATATGTAGAAGAATACGTATCGGCCTAAACTGAGGATTTTTTTTTTAAATCGGGATATTTATTATAGCAAAAATTAAAAAACATCTGGGGGTTATTTACTAAAGAAAAATCCACTTTGCACTGCAAGTGCACTTGGAAGTGAAGTCGCTGTAGATCAGAGGGGGACATGCAAGGAAAATAAAAAACAGCATTTTAGCTTGCACATGATTGGATGATAAAGTCTGCAGAGCTTCCCCTCATTTCAGATCTACCCCTTAGATTTGGAGTGACTGCACTTCCAAGTGCACTTGCAGTGCAAAGTGTATTTACCTTTCGTAAATAACCCCCATTGTGTTTTTTTTTCAAACTTGCCACTCTTCTTTTGTTGATAGCGCAAAAATAAATAAATAATAAATAAATAAATAAAAACGCAGAGGTGATCAAATACCACCAAAATAAAGCTCTATTTTTGAGGGAAAAAAAAAGATAAAAGTTTAATTTGGGTGCAGTGTAAATGACCGCGCAATTGTCCTTCAAAATGCGACAGCGCTGAAAACTGAAAATGCCCTGTATTGAAGTGGTTAATAATAAAAATGCCAAAAACATATCCCCTATTTTGTAGACGCTATAACTTTTCGCAAACCAATCAATATACGCTTATTGCGATTTTTTTTTACCAAAAAGTATGTCGAAGAATACAGATCGGCCAAAACTGATGACATTTTTTATTTCTTTTTTTGGAATCATTATTATAACAAAAAGTAAAAACATTTTTTTTTTTCAAAATTGTCAGTCTTTTTTTTTGTTTATAGCGCAAAAAAAAAATTTAAAAGCAGGGGTGATCAAATACCACCATAAGAAAGATCTATTTGTGAGGGGAAAAAAAAATAAATAATAAAATAATAATAATAATTTAATTTGGGTGCAGTGTACATGACCGTGCAATTGTCATTCAAAAAATGAAAACTGAAAATTTGCCTAGGCAGGAGGGGGTAAAAATGCCCTGTATTGAAGTGGTTAATAATAAAAATGGAGTAGACGCTATAACTTTTCACAAACCAATCAATATACGCTTATTGCGATTTTTTTTTTTTTACCAAAAAGTATGTAGAAGAACACATATCGGCCTAAACTGATAAAAAATGAATTTATTTAAATTTTTTTTGGAATCATTATTATAGCAAAAAGTAAAAACATTTTTTTTTTTTCAAAATTGTCAGTCTTTTTTTTGTTTATAGCGCAAAAAAAAAAAAAAACGCAGAGGTGATCAAATACCACCAAAAGAAAGCTCTATTTGTGGGAAAAAGATCACGGCAATGTTGTTTGTGTACGACGTCGCACGACCGCGCAATTGTCAGTTAAAGCGACGCAGTGCCGTATCGCAAAAAATGGCCTGGTCGTTAAGGGGGAAAATACTAGACGTGCCCAATAGAAAATTTGTTTATTTTCGTTTTGTTTCTTTCGTTTCCGTTGATTCGCAATTTCGTAAGTCGTCGGTGTTCGTATTCGTAACGATTCGTATTTTCGTAAGAGTTATTTTTTCGTTGATTCGTTTTTCCGTTAGTTTAATTTTCGTTTATTCGAAATTCGGACGCATTCGTATTTTCGTAGATTTAGTTACATTCGTACTTTCGTTAGATTGATTTATTCGTACTTTCGTAACATTGTTTTCGTAGATTCGTAATCGGAGCATAATTCATCATTTTATGTAATGTGTATGCTATTATTAAATTTTAAGAGACACGGAAAATTACGAATCGAAAAAAAAAGTTACGAATGTACGAATTTTTTCGTTCAATCCATTCGAAGCCCGTTAAGCAGCGCCATTGTAAGGGACACGGAAAATTCCAAATCGAAAAAAAAAGTTACGAATGTACGAATTTTTTCGTTCAATCCATTCGAAGCCCGTTAAGCAGCGCCATTGTAAGGGACACGGAAAATTCCAAATCGAAAAAAAAAGTTACAAATGTACAAATTTTTTCGTTCAATCCATTCGAAGCACGTTAAGCAGCGCCATTGTAAGAGACACGGAAAATTACGAATCGAAAAAAAAAAAAAAAAAAAAAGTTACGAATGTACGAATTTTTTTCGTTCAATCCATTCGAGGCACGTTAAGCAGCGCCATTGTAAAGGCCCGTACACACGGTCGGACTTTTTGACAACCAACATGCAAATTAGCTGGTTTGGACCAACATCCGACCGTGTGTACGCTCCATCGGACCAACTTTTTCCAGGTTTCATCGGACTTTTGTTGGCTGTGCGAACGGACCAACTTTCTGCCAACAAAAGTCCGATGGACCAAAGTCCGACCGTGTGTACACAAAACCATCGGACTTTTGTCCAAAGTGCAAACACGCATGCTCGGGAGGAAGGACCAGCATGAAGAGGTCGGTCTTGTAAACCTAGCGTTCGTTAACTAGATAGCACATTCGTGATGTGTGAAATTCCGAATTTGCTAAATGCAGTGCACATTCTTTGCATTTTTAATGTTTTTAGATTGCATCGGATTTGTTGGTGATACCTACAAAGAACGAACATACATATTTTACATTGGATTTGTGTTCTAATGATTATCAATAACAAACGTTAAACATATTTTGAACATATTATTTATTGTTAATTCACAACATAAAAAAATTAAGTAAATTAATCTAGACATATTTTCTGTCCACCAAATTTGAACTAAAAAATTAAAAATATAAACAGAAAATAGTACACCCAAAACCAACAAACAAATATAGCCTATTAAATCATACTTTAAACCACAAAAAAATATGCAAAATTAGTAGCCCCTAAACTCCCCAGACCACTGGCCTTGTTGGGCATCCTGCGGCTGATTTTGCCACTGACCACCATGCTGCTGAGGTGGCTGTGCTTGCTGAGGTGGGTAGGGTTGCTGAGGTTGGTAGGGTTGCTGAGGTGGGTAGGGTTGCTGAGGTGGGTAGGGTTGCTGAGGTGGGTAGGGTTGCTGTGGAGGAGGTAAAGTTGTGTGTTCCAAATTGCAGACGTGCGAGTTTGAGGTGAGCTCTCGTTTCCTGGCCTTGCTGAATAGCTGTATGATGATCCCTTCACATAGCTCCCTTTGGTCTGGGTCGATTTCTCTCAGCCTATTGGCTGTAAAACAGCCAAACCCTTCAGCACTATCGGGTGCTGTCGTTATGACTGATGTAGCCCTAGCCAAGAAGTCAGCTGTGGCCTCATCCAGCTCGTGGCTCTTCCTGGCTCTTTTCTTGGGAGGGCGCAGGAGAGGGATTCTGCACTCTGTGCTTGGTTGGCTGCTGGGCCCAGCCTCTTCTTGGCTCAGAAGTTCCTCCTTTGTGAAAAAACAACATGATTTTAATTTGTGGTCATCAATCACAAACCTTTCATCTCTTTACTTTTCTAATTTTGAATGTGTCCAATTATTAAAGACTATCAATTTGACTCCATCATTTCTCATTCTTGTTGAAAAACTTTATGGCCACTACTTGTCTATTGATATGTAACTTTTTTTGGAAACACAACTAATTATTAGGCATACTAGCATCTAATTAGCAACATATCTAATATATATATATAGATAGATAGATAGATAGATAGATAGATAGATAGAGAGAGAGAGAGAGAGAGAGAGAGAGAGAGAGATGGCAAGATTTTAAACAATGCTATACCTGGGTCAAGCTGAGCTCCTCCTCTTCTTCATCCTGTGTAGGATCCTGCTCAGTATCGCTGACGTCAGCTGATGCTGAGGGTAAAGTTGACAGGGATTTTCTTGGGACCGTTTGGTCTTTTAAAAAAGCAAGGCTATTGAAGTACCATAGCTTCGGAACATAGACCTCTTCAGTTCCTGCTCCAGAACGTTTGGATTCCTCAATTCTCCTGAGTTCCCTTTTGTGGACACTTCTGAGGGCACCAATTTTGTTTTTTACCATAGTGTAGGTTGCTCGGGGGTATACGGTTTTCGCCAAGTCCACAAGTTGTAGCCATGCTGCCATCCTTTTATTTTTGTCAGAGTATTCTTTATTTTTTACTTGCCACAGACAGGTGAGCTCCCTATACTTCTCAATAAATTGAGCAATGAATTCGGGTGAATTCAATTTTGATTTCATCGTTTGGATTGCTGCAAAACAGTAAAAAACAAACCATAATGGGTGGCGTATAGTTCAGAAGCTGCTCACAATATGGGCATTTATTTAAGCCAGGGGTGCCCAACCTTTTAAAGAGCGAGGACCATCGAAGCAACTTGGTAACTGGTCATGGGCCAAAATAATTGTAATGGACAGATGACAGGTTTGGATCTACCCCACATATGGCGAATGGATATGGACACAGCCCATGCTACTCTATGGGCCCTCCAATTCAATCTGTCAGGAGGGGACGTTTCCCCTTATTTTTTTGGCGTATCTGATTGAAGGTAAGCAGGGGTAAAGGGACATAGAGGGTGCATGGAGGGTCCGATTGTGTCCTAAGGCTGCTTTCACTATGATGTGCCACGTGCACCTGTGACTTACCTGCAGATTATCTGTACTTTATAGTGCAGCAAAGCCACATGTAATTACTAGACTTGTTCCAAAAAAAAAAAAAGTTTGTGTACATTGTTATCTTCAAAATAGCTCATTTCGGTAGGTTGTATTCGTTAATTAAAGTTACTACGTTTTTAAAAAACTAGTTATTAATAGTATACAATATTCGTTAGACAGAATCTCAAATCCTATCGAATTCATTCGTTATAAACGATAGAATTTACTTCGTATATTTGGAAATGCGTTCCTTTTATTTAGACATTCTGATGCATTCGTTTGTCGGAAAGCTGCCAAATTCGTCCGAACTTCGATTCGTTACGAAACGAATTGTACAAGCCTAGTATTAACCAAACTCTATACAGCTCAGTGCAGGTAACCTGCAGGTGTGTGTTTCAAGGTGGGTGTTTGCGCATGTTTACTATATTTAACAACAGTCCGAGTACTAAATTACATCTTCAAAGCAAAAGACAATCATTTGAAAGTACCAGCGGTAAAGAGAAATTAATAAAATGTACCTTTCGTCCGTGTCTACCTTCGTACTGCGTCGTATTGCGTCGGCTTGCGTCGTTTAGCGTCGGCTTGCGTTCGTCTCCCGCCAGAACGGTACATTGCACCACACGTTCGTGCTTTATACACGGCGTATGCGTGACCCTCCGCCCTCCAAGCGTCATGACGTCAAGCCTTGACCATACACATTCAGCAAAGCATCGTTATTACTAATTAACATTAGTGTCCCATCGACGTTAATTTTTTTCTTTCTTCATGTCCCGAATATATTCATTCATAAATATTTAGCTTCTTTCATTTACATACAAAGACTTCGTAAAAAGAGAAAAGACTCCGTAAAAAGAGAATTTCAGTGTGTCAACATTTATATCGTGTATGTAGTGTATTCCTTCGTATCTTCCGTTCGGAAATTTCTATAGGCCGCGTGTTAAGCATGGATATACCATTACGCGTGCGCGAACCACTGCTTGCGTCGCCCGCCCCCGACGTTCCTTTTCTCGGATATTCCCCGCCCCTTATCCCCTCGTTGCGTAGTCGGAGTAAATATGGCGGAAGAACAACATGCGAGGAGGAGGTTTAAGGCCACAAACATGGCATTTGAGGAGATGGTGGAGATGGTGCGGATTCTGGTCAAGGACGACTACGATGGCAAGCATGGGCCATACCTGCACCCCAACATGGTGAAGGACAGAATCCTCACCAAAGTCGTGAGAAGGCTGGAGGAGAAGTTCGGGGTCCATCGGTCCAAAGACCAGCTGAGAAAACGATGGTCGGAACTCTCAACATTTGACATTCGGAACATTCAGAAATAACGACAGTTTCCAAGTATCGTTGGTTCTGGATGTTCTGAATTATCAACTGTTGAGAGTTCAGAATGGACGTATTTACGAATGTTTCTTTTCGTAAATACGTCCATTCTGAACTCTCAACATTTCATAATTCAGAACCAACGATACTTGGAAACTGTCGTTATTTCTGGATGTTCCGAATGTCAAATGTTGAGAGTTCAGAATGGGAATGTTTCTTTTCGTAAATACGTCCATTCTTCAGAATGGTCAAAATATAGTAAATTGGAATGTAAGGAGAGGGCATTCAACAGCTTTTTACACAGCTGGATTCAGGAGCACTAGTGTGCGACATCAGAGAATTTCGGTCAAGAAAGGTTAATTCTTTCTGTTTTATTAAAAGGGAAATTTCATCATGTCTTGAACTTAGATCTCTTGATAAACAGACAATTGTACACCACCGCAAAGCAATGTTTACCGTCTGTGCGCTAAAAGTATACCTTTTGTTTGATTCTCATAGGGGAGCAAAGACTCAGGCACCCAAATCGCAGGGACGCCCCAGCTCAGCCAGACCCCCACCCTCACCGGGGCCACCACCCTCACCGGGCCAAACATCGGCGCCAGGACCCCCACCCTCGCCAGGACCCCCACCCTCGCCAGGACCCCCACCCTCGCCAAGACACCCATCCTCGCCAGGACCCCCACCCTCGCCAGGACACCCATCCTCGCCAGGACCCCCACCCTCGCCAGGACACCCATCCTCGCCAGGACCCCCACCCTCGCCAGGACCCCCATCCTCGCCAGGACCCCCACCCTCACCGGCCTGTTTGGGGAATTAGTCCCAGCGATGTGGAGGATGTTGTGGAAGAGGAGGTGGAGGAAGTGACAGAGATGTCACCAGGTGAGTGTCTGACACCACTGTTTCACCACTGTTGCACATAATCTATGTCTGGCCACACCTTTATTAATACATTATTTTTTGTTACTTTTTTAGATGATGTGCTGGTTTTGGAGCAACCGTTCACTCAGGACAGTGCGCAGAGGCTCATCGGCCAAATAATGGGGTGGAACAGGGAAATAGATGCCATGCGCAATCGACTGAACATCATGCAGCAGCAAATGAAAGATATGATTGATATTTTGCCCAGAATAAATTAAATTAAAAAAATATAACTTTTCAATCATATCTAGTTCTTCATTTGCTGCTGCATGATGTTGACTCGATTGCGCATTATCATCCTTGCAAAGTTTATTTGTTGTTATTGTTTTTATATTTTTCCAAAACTTGATTAAAAAAAAAAAAATATATATATTTTTTTGATGTTCAAAAAAAAAAAAAATCAAAAAATAAAAAAAAATATATTTTTGATGTTAAAAAAAAATAATCAAAAAATACCAAAAAAATATATTTTTGATGTTAAAAAAAAATAATCAAAAAATACCAAAAAAATATATTTTTGATGTTAAAAAAAAATAATCAAAAAATACCAAAAAAATATATTTTTGATGTTCAAAAAAAAATAATCAAAAAATACCAAAAAAATATATTTTTGATGTTAAAAAAAAATAATCAAAAAATACCAAAAAAATATATTTTTGATGTTCAAAAAAAAAATAATCAAAAAATCCCAAAAAAAATATATTTTTGATGTTCAAAAAAAAATAATCAAAAAATACCAAAAAAATATATTTTTGATGTTCAAAAAAAAATAATCAAAAAATACCAAAAAAATATATTTTTGATGTTAAAAAAAAAATAATCTAAAAATACCAAAAAAATATATTTTTGATGTTAAAAAAAAATAATCAAAAAATACAAAAAAAAAAAAAAAAAATGAAAAGGCACATGTGAATGTGCACAGAATAAAAAAAGTTGAAACAAAACCAATGTGTGCCTTCTTATTTCAATGCTCAATATCAGTATATTTGTTACGTGGTTGTAGTTGCATTGACCATGTACTCTAAAATGTGTGTAGGTGAAATACAGCACAATCTAAAAGTTAGCTGGAATTGAGATGGATACCTCATGTTGCACATCAGGTTGGTTCAAACTAGTGGCAAAAAGGACAAAGATCATGGCTAGTTGCAAACATATAAGAAACAGACAACAGTCTTTCAAATTAAAGAATATTAAATTTTTTTATTACAATTGTAACTAATTATCCAAAACATTTTGCTGCCAAGGCACTGCCCCTCGACCAATAAAGTAGTCGGTGTATTGTTGGCGAACAACACGCCCATTCTGGACGCCAAAACCAGCATGTGCACTTTCAAGTGCTGGCATCACGGACTCTTCAGCTGGTTCACCCGTTGCCCCTAAGGCAATGTAGCTGGAAGCATTCCTCCGTAGAAAATTGTGGAGGATGCAGCAGCATAACACCACATGATTTAATTTATATTCAGCCAAATTTATGGCAGTTAAAAAGATCCGGAATCGGCTGGACATTATGCCAAAGGCATTTTCTACTACCCTTCGGGCACGAGAGAGCCTGTAATTAAAAATCCGTTGCTCTGGGGTCAGATTCCGCATTGGGAAGGGCTTTAGAATATGTGGCCCCAAAGAAAATGCATCATCTGCGACAAAAACAAAATTGAGGCCCTCCACATTGTCCTGAGCACGTGGCAAATTTAAGGTTCCTCTCTGCAGCCGGTCATAAAATTCTGTGTTCATCATAACTCCTCCATCTGAGTGACGACCATTAATACCAACGTCGACATATAAAAAATCATATTTTGCTGACACCACAGCAAGGAGGACAATGCTAGAAAAACCTTTATAATTAAAAAAATAGGATCCTGAATTTGGTGGTGGCACTATCCTCACATGTTTGCCATCAATGGCACCTCCGCAGTTGGGGAAATCCCATAAATTGCCAAACTGCGCAGCAACATCCTGCCATTCCTGGCTGTTTTTCGGAAACTGTGGAGTCAAACAAATAAAGCAAAAATTAATACCGGAGTACATTAAATTGCAAACATATTTGACACAAACATTGTGGGCCAAAATAATATTCTAACATGTAGTGCATTTCAAGAACAAAATAAAAAGGTACAATTATATGGTCCCTCACCCCCTCTGGTGGCACTTTAAAAAAATCTTAGGAAGGGGGAGTTGAATGAGTATCTGTTTTGGACAAGTAAACCTCAACACTTCCAGGAGAACTAAAGGCATTAAAATGTAAGTTTAATTTGGGTAAGCCATCCATCTTGACAAGATTATCAGGCCAGTGGACAGCAGTGGCGGTGCGTGCATAGAGGGCGCAGGAGCGCCGCCCCCCCTCTCCTGCACCGCTCTATCACCAATAGATAGATTAATGCATTGCATGAATCTAGCTATTGTCACCGCTGCCGCCCCCCTATTTAGGTGTCCGGCCCCTTGTCGGGCGCCGGGCATGTGAATTACAGCGGGGGGGGGGGTGTTTCTGGAAGCGCCCTTTTAGAGCTGTAAAGCTCGAATAGGGGACCTTATTAGAGCGGTGTGCTCTAATAGGCTTCCAGAAGTGTAAACAGCGGGCGCAATGCTTTGCGTTCGCTGCTTACACAGTATTGTGTTAGCGAAGCGAATACATCGCTTCCCTAACACAGACCCGCCTCTCAGCCAATCAGGTTGCCGGTCTGTGTTACCGGTCCCCTGATTGGCTGAAGTCACAGGCGCTGTGAAGACAGGAGCGCGGCAGAAGATGAGGAGACACCGCTCGCCGCCTGACAAGGTAAGTGCCATTGGCAGCATTTAATGGGCACAGTGACAGCGTTAGATGGGCATAGTGGCAGTGTTAGATGGGCACAGTGGCAGCGTTTGATGGGCACAGTGGCAGCGTTTGATGGGCACAGTGGCAGCGTTTGATGGCACAGTGGCAGCGTTTGATGGCACAGTGAGGCTGTTTGTTTTGCGCCCCCTCAAAAAATTGGAGCACCAGCCGCCACTGGTGGACAGGTAAGAAGTGGAATAAAACAAAAATATGAATGCACATTGACAAAATCTATACACATTTTGACATACATCGTACAAAATAATAAAAAGGATAATTAATTATGAGTATTTGTTAAGATGAAGTTAAAAAGCAAGGAAGTTGGCACAGCACAGGGATGTTGGGAGCTATTCATAATGAGAAAAAAAACATGATGAAAGTATAATTTGTCGATTTTGAAGCTAATCAGGCAGGCCATTACACTACATTTAGGCAACAATCTTAAGTCAAAAAATAAGGTACACAGTATATGTGTTTTGCCAAATCTGCAGATGGAGTAGTTGTGTTGGTTGACTCTGCATTTTCTAATATTGTATTACATTTTCTTTCAATTTTTTTGGAGGTTGGGGGGGTGTGGGGGGAGGGGGGGGTGTTTCAAACTAAATAAGAGACTCTTTTTAAGGGCAGGAATAATATTGGGACACATTTTAGGCGGTGTTTAGGGTAACGAAGGAAGCATAATAAATACAGTGTTAAGTACTAGACTACGTGTGGATGGGCCCAGGGTAGCATGCTGTGGAGGTTAGGGGAGGAAAATATGCATGTAGGCCACGAAAAAGGTTAAGGCATGCATGAGGACAAAGAGGACATTCAATCACACCATATTCCAAAAATGTGGAGGATGGAATGGCCAAAAACAATAAAATGCATTACAAAACATGACGGTGATATTAAAGCAAAAATACTTACACGAATATAGTCCTTCTGCAATACTTGAATGATGGCACAACATGTGTCAGGGATAATGACTCCCAGAGCCTGGGGAGAGATACCTGTTGTGAATTTTAGATCCTGGAGACTCCTCCCTGTTGCCAAATAGCGCAAAGTGGCTATGAGCCTTTGCTCTGCTGGTATTGCAGCCCGCATGCATGTGTCCTGCTTCGCAATATAGGGGGACAGCAAGGACAATAATTGCTGAAAGCAGGAGTCCGTCATTCTCAGATAATTGCGGAAATCATCCGGATTGTTCTCCTGTAGCTCACGCAGTAACGGCATATGGCTGAATTGGTCACGATTAAGTAGCCAAGTTTTGGTCCAAACACTTCTTATCCCAGTATTGCGCCTATTTCTAGACTGGGCTCGAGTCACAGCAATGACTCCAAGCCCATAAACAGCACGCTCTCTCCTAGGATCGCGCAACATGGCTGGCCAAAACGGTCGGAAAGGAACACGGACCGAAAACTACTCGAATCACCACTGACCAAACGTCTGCTAGCTCGAAGTTAGCAGACGGAGCCCGAAGGGTGACGCGAGAGAAATGAACGTCCTCTTTTGAAGCGTCGTCAGTACGTTGTAACGTCACTACGTTCGTGTTGGTTGACTCAAAAGTCCGACCGTGTGTATGCAATACCAACTTGAGGGCCAACGCCCTTTGGACAAAAGTCCACGGGAAAGTTGGTCCACGGTCCGATCGTGTGTATGGGGCTTAAGAGACACGGAAAATTACCAATTCAACAAAAAAAAAAAGTCACGAATGTACGAATTTTTTTGTTCAATCCATTTGAAGCACGTTAAGCAGCGCCATTGTAAGAGACACAGAAGATTCCAAATCGAAAAAAAAAAAAAAAAGTTACGAATGTACGAATTTTTACGTTCAATCCATTCGAAGCACGTTAAGCAGCGCCATTGTAAGAGACACAGAAAATTCCAAATCGAAAAAAAAAAAAAAAAGTTACGAATGTACGAATTTTTTCTTCAATCCATTCGAAGCATGTTAAGCAGCGCCATTGTAAGTGACACGGAAAATTACCAATTCAACAACAAAAAAAAAGTTACGAATGTACGAATTTTTTCGTTCATTTTGATTTTCGTTGTTCCTGTTTTCGTTTTTCGGATTTTCTTCTTTCGTAGTTTCGTTGTTTCTAATTTGGTTATTTCGGATTTTCGTTGTTTTTCGTATTCGTTCGATTCGTTATTTGTTAAAATTTTTACGAATATAACGAATTTGAACGGAAAACGAATCGTAACTAAACAAATTGCACATGTCTAGTGCCATATCGCAAAAAATGGTCCGGTCGTTAAGGGGGAAAATACTTCCGGTTGCTAACTGGTTAATTAATGCCTGTATGGGTTCCTTTTATCGGCAGTCTCGATCGCCCGTCGGTTACGATATTGGCTATTGAGTAGAAGCCGTATTGACACCCACCTTGGAATCCACCCGGGAGAGTTCCCTCTACAATACAATGACCTGAATTTCTAGATCACCTGCGGGAAATTGAAGCTCTTCTTTAGGCGAAGGCGATTACCGAGAGGACAAACCCAGTTATGTCATGCTGCGACACGGGGACCGTCACCATCGCCGAGACTCTTCCTCGCTTTGCACAGCAACGGGAAGTATAATGAGCCGAGGAGATGTCAGCTTTAATTAGCCACATTCAAGATTAAAGGGTCCTCTCTCTTCCAGACTTCGCTCTGCGTTTTGCAACCCTGTAACCTACTTTAAAAAAAAAAAAATGCACCTGGCTGACTTAATGAGTTCCTTTCTATGCGACTTTTAGAAGAAATGTTCTGGGGCAGCGTACGGGATCCGAACCGCGTTTTCTGAATTTCAATTTTTTTGCATTCTTTATTTAATGCGGTATTAACCCCAAAAAGCAAACATGAATTATATTGCAGCTTACCAGGTTCTTGGATGTGAAGGCTGCATTCGTTTTCTTTTTAAAGCTTTCATTCTTTTATTTTTCACTATGCTAGTAAGTCTGTTATTTTTTTTTGCATCAGAACAAGCTGTCCTGTAGATGTAGCAGTTTAAAGTGCTGAGACAAACCATTTACCACCGGCAGGGGAGCCTCTAGTGAAAGCTTATTGATTTACGTAAAACCTTTATCCCAAAAGGGGAAAAACTGTTTGCTGTAACTTCTTATAATGTGGGAGCTGGAGTTTGCCTTCAATTTGTTAGTGTATCTAAATCTGCTAGTCCATCTAACACTGCCCTCCCTCCAGACTGACCAGGGTCGTCTTTAAGGCAGAACAAAAAGGGGCAGCTGCCCTGGGCCCTGTCATTGTTGTGGGGCCCAAAGCAGCTGCCTCGTACTTGTCAACTATCCTTGTTTAAATTCCCTCATCCCTCAAGGTTTTAGTCCTGTGCTGTGTCCCAACATCTCAGTGTGAAGTGCTGCTACTAATGCTGCCCAGCTCTGCCCTATTGTTGTGTGCAGATGACTCACCTGCAGACCCCGTGTTTACATGTAAATTACCCGCATTCATATGTAAATAGCGGCGGCCGGCAGCTTTGATATGTATATCATGCCCCCCTGAGGTCACATCCACAGTAATCTCTAGCAACCAATCAACAAGCAGAAATCATGTGCTGTAATCTCTAGCAACTAATCAGCAGGGGTGTTGCTGGGTCTACAAAAGATCTGTGGCTAGAGCCCATAGCAGCGTAGTAAAGAAAGTCATACGCTTGGGCGGGCATACACATGTATATACAGTAATATACGTGTGTGTGTATATATATCCCCAGAGAGCCCTCCACTTACATCCGGGTCCCCAGAGAGCCCCCCCTTACATCAGGGTCCCCAGAGAGCCCCCCCTTACATCAAGGTCCCCAGAGAGCTCCCTTACATCAAGGTCCCCAGAGAGCTCCCCCTGTTACATCAGGGTCCCCAGAGAGCCCCCCCTTACATCAGGGTCCCCAGAGAGCCCCCCCTTACATCAAGGTCCCCAGAGAGCTCCCTTACATCAAGGTCCCCAGAGAGCTCCCCCTGTTACATCAAGGTCCCCAGAGAGCCCCCCCTTACATCAGGGTCCCCAGAGAGCCCCCCCTTACATCAAGGTCCCCAGAGAGCTCCCTTACATCAAGGTCCCCAGAGAGCTCCCCCTGTTACATCAAGGTCCCCAGAGAGCCCCCCCTTACATCAAGGTCCCCAGAGAGCTCCCTTACATCAAGGTCCCCAGAGAGCTCCCCCTGTTACATCAAGGTCCCCAGAGAGCTCCCCCTGTTACATCAAGGTCCCCAGAGAGCTCCCCCTGTTACATCTGGGTCCCCAGAGAGCCCCCCCCCTTACATCAGGGTCCCCAGAGAGCCTCCCCCTTGCATCAGGGTCCCCAGAGAGCCTCCCCCTTGCATCAGGGTCCCCAGAGAGCCTCCCCCTTGCATCAGGGTCCCCAGAGAGCCCCCCCTTACATCAGGGTCCCCAGAGAGCCCCCCTTATATTAGGGTCCCCAGAGAGCCTCCTCCACTTACATCAGGATGCCCAGAGAACCTCCCCTCCCCTTGGGGACCCCTGCAGAGACTCAGGGCTATGGGCCCCAGATTCTGGGCTATAGCCCCAAAAGTCACCCCCTAGCGACACCACTGCTAATCAGTGAGCCGTAATGTGTGCTCTAATCTCTAGCAACCAGTCAGTGAGCGGTAATGATACACTAACTTCTGGCAACCAATCGCAATCGCTCTCTTCATTTTCCAAAAAAACAAGAAATCTACAACTTCAAATAATGCACCATGCCATTTACTAAATGCCTTGGACTGTCTACTTTCCAAAAAGGTCATTTGGGCAGTATTTGTGTCCTGGCATTTTTTGGGTCTCAAGAAATTAGATCGGCTGTCAGTATATCAGGATTGATGGATTTTCATATATATATATATATACCCCTATAGTTTGTGGACGATATAACTTTCCTACAGACTAAATAATATACACTGCTTTGCGTTATTTCCATCTAAGAAATGTAGCAGAATACATTTGTGGCCTAAATTTATGAAGAATGATTATTTATTTGCAAACTTTTATAAAACAAAGTAGGAAAAACGCATTTTTATTTTTCAAAGTTTTTGGCCTTTTTTCATTTATTTAGCAAAAAAAAAAGCGAATAAACTGCATATCAGATTTCAGGTATTAGTTATACAGTGAAATGTTGTGCTGCCCGAAACCCTTCACCTTCACTTCTTACACTCCACCACTTCTCTCTGCACTCCAACATCTTTTTTCAAGTCGTTTAATTTAACCAAAATAACAAGTTAGGTATTGTGTGTTTTTTTCAAATCTCTGTTTATTATACTTGTATAAGATAAGAACGCTAGTATGTACGCATGCAGAAGTGACTCCATAATACCCTTCAAGAGGGAAAGACCCCCCTTCAGTCCTCATTCACACGAGACGCTGTTAAACGCGCGTTCAGATGCAGTTGGACAGTTTTTTCAACTGCCCCTGAACGCATGCAATGTTATCCTATGTGTCCATGTACACAGTCTTGTTTTTTCCCGTTTTTATGCAGTTGCGTTTAACCTCGTTTTTCCAGAAGCAAAAAAATGCTTTCAGACACTTTGCTTTTCCACGTTTCAGACGCAAAACGCAGCTAAACGCGGCTAAACGCAACACCCTGCGTTTAGCCGCGTTTGCGTTTATAAAGCCTCATGCACACGAGACGCTGTTAAACGCGCGTTCAGAGGCAGTTGGACACTTTTTTTCAACTGCCCCTGAACGCATGCAATGTTATCCTATGTGTCCATGTACACAGTCTCGTTTTTTCCCGTTTTTATGCAGTTGCGTTTAACCTCGTTTTTCCAGAAGCAAAAAAATGCGTTCAGACACTTTGCTTTTCCACTTTCAGAGGCAAAACGCAGCTAAACGCGGCTAAACGCAGCACCCTGCGTTTAGCCGCGTTTGCGTTTACAAGCCTTTTTAAGGGAACCCAATTTTTTGGACCAGAAAACTCAGAAATATATGCTAGAAAAAAAATATACTAAAAAAATACTAGAAAAATTGGTTTAAAATGTCGTAATTAGTTTAGATAGTTCATAGAGCGTATATACTCACTGATGCATACATGTTTGTGAAATATCCAACGGACATTCGCTGTGCCATCAACGGATGGGTCCAATATCGACGAGCTCTGACTCTGGACCTCTCACGCAATTTGCGACGACATTGCTGCCTCATCAAGAGCAACATCAGGAGCATTTCCTGACATATATTCAATATGGGATCCATTTCCCAAAAAAACACAGAAAGAGAGGCAAATGCAAGTGTACAACTGCTCTCTCTGCTGCTCACTCTGATCAAAATGTCAGAAATAGTTAATAATACATGCTTTCTGAGCTTGGGGAGGGTCTATATGATGTCATCTTTACAAAAGCTTATAGACGCAAACGCGGCTAAACGCGCGTTTTTAAACGCAGGTTTCTGCTTTTTTAAAACATGCGTTCAGCAGAGTTTGCATCTGCGTCCCGTCCCGTGTGCATGGGGCCTTAAAATGGAATGCAGGGCAAGCACACAGGAGAACAGAAATAATAGGAACAAAGGAATTAATTTTGGTAATAATTGGTTAATTATTTATAAAAGAGTATTATTATTAATATTATCATCATCATTATTATAATTTTTTTTTTTTTTGTATTATTATTATTTATTCTTAACAAATAAATAAATGCATACATAATATTCTGTATTGTACTGTGTTGTAATTGTAATTTTACTGTCCCCCTTTAAATTGTGAAGTACTGTACAAACTGTTGGCCCTATATAAATACTGTATAATAATAATAATGTATTGCATATAATAAAAAAGTGAATATAAAAGGTATATGTATAGTATAATACATCTGATACATTAATACATTGTTATACATGTAATAAAATTCCCAAATATAACAAACAATAATAATAATATTATTAATTTTTCACGCCATAAAGAGTAACTCCATTTTTGTTTTAGAAAAAAAAACATCCCCCTCTGGGTGATTTATGTACATTGCAGGGATTTTACCAAACTTTGTTGCAGATTCCTACCTTTTGTTATTTTTAAGGAATGGCTGTTTGTTTCTCTGTGACCTTGTTCAGAGTGAATCTAATGAGAGTGATTTTATAATTATCAATCAGCTGCTACACCTGCAGGGCTCTAATGAGGAACGTGTCAGGGTCTGCATCCCTTTAGAGGCGTTTTTTTTTTCCTTGGGGAGTGTCTCACCAAAAATGACATTTGTGTTGCAGAGGATGCCCAAAATCAGAGGTGTATCTTAGTGCAGACTTCTGGGAAAATCAGTGAGCCAATCAGGCAAACAGGAAATTACATTTCTGGGAGGGCGTTCTGTATACTATCTGTGTACAGAACTCCTCCATATTATCATACCTCCTAATATTATCATCATCATCATCATTATTTTTATTTTTTATTTTTTGTATTATTTATTCTTAAAAAATAAATAAATATGCATAAAAATAAATAAATATGCATAAAAATAAATAAATAAATATTATAAATTATAAATAAATTAATAAATATTATAAATTATAAATAAATAAATGCATACATAATATTCTGTATTGTACTGTGTTGGAATTGTACTGTCCCCCTTTAAATTGTGAAGTACTGTGCAAACTGTTGGCCCTATATAAATCCTGTATAATAATAATGATAATAATAATAATAATAATATATTGCATATAATTAAAAAGTAAATCCTCCATCCTCCTCCAGGCGGCCATATTGCATTTTACAGAAAATGACAGCGGCTGCAGATTTAAAAGGAAAGGTAATTTTTAATAACATTGAATTACAATTTTTTATATGCCTATTTTTTTTATTTTTTTTTTTTGCTGCTTTTTTCCCCCATTAAAGGGAAGTTGCCCTTTAATTAATTATAAAAAGAAAGTAAAAAAAAAGAAAGTAATGTGGATCATTTACATCTGACTAACCATTTACAGTTAAACACATCAATGTCATATTTTTTATATATGATGTTAGCTATCCCTTTTTTCTCAGGTTGTAATATTGTCTTATACGATACGATTTTATGTATTCCTTTGTCATTTTGCTAATATCGAGATGTAACTGGCCTTTGTACCTTGAACACTCTTTTTCAGTGTACCCATTTCATATGGCTGTTTTTTTTTCTTATTTTTTTTTCTTTTTTTTTTTTCTTACTTGTACCACCAAGTTACTTGAAAAAAATAAAAATAAATGGAAAAAAAAATAAAAAAGAATGGAAAAATAAAAAAATTAAAAAAAAATATTTTTTAATCCTCAATAAAAAAAAAAAAACAAATTAATAACTAACAAAAAAAAAAAAGAAAAAAGTCTTTGTTAATCCTCAATAAAAAAAAAAAAAATGATTAAAAAATAAAAAAAAGCTGTACACATTGTAAGTCTTTACATCTGCAAGAGCCAACCCTGACATTTTTTTTCAGGGACTTACATGAGGTGACCCTTTGAGAAGAAATAAACGCATTCAAACTAAGATAATGGGAACTGCGACATTTGAGTTGCGCGTCATTGTCACCTTAGAGAAATGAATGAGGGGGTGGATGTAAATGGTCCCTTGTACTCTGTAAGGCGGGGTGTAAAGTCAGTCCTATATAAATACGGCAAATAAATAAGGCCGCCGTATACTGAATAAGCGATAGGAGAACACAGGTGTAAGTGTGTATCGGATCTCAGGGAAAATGTATGCAGTGCAATGCTGTACAGCGCGGGACGCATCACCTTCACGCCTTACACGCCGCCACTTCTCTCTGCGTTCCGACATCTCCGCACATTATTTCAAGTCGTGTTATTTAAACAAAATAACCAACTCGGCACAAGGTGTTATTTCATATCCATGGGGTTGATTTTCCAAAGGCAAATACACTTTGTAAGGGAAGTAGCGCTTTGCAAGTGAATTATCCACAGACCTTAATGAACAAGGTGAAGCTCTGCTGACTTTCATCATATGCAAGCAAAAATGCTGTTTTTTGTTTTTTATTTTATTTTTATTCTCCTTGCTTGTGATTGGGTATCGGTTGCAAAGTAAAATTATACCACATTCACTAAGGACCAAGAAAAATTCCCATACAAGAAACATAGATAGATAGATAGATAGATAGATAGATAGATAGATAGATAGATAGATAGATAGATAGATAGAAAATTAATGAATGGATAGATAGTAAGGCTGGCAGTATCACTCTAAAAAAAAAAAAAGGCGGATAGATTAGATAGATAGAAAGAAAGAAAGAAAAAAGAAAGAAAGAAAGAAAGAAAGAAAGAAAGAAAGAAAATAAATGAATGGATAGATATATAGATAGAAAGAAAGAAAAAAGAAAATAAATGAATGGATAGATATATAGAAAGAAAGAAAGAAAGAAAAGAAAGAAAGAAAGAGAAAAAAATAAATGAATGGATACATAGAAAGAAAGGAAGAAAGAAAGAAAATAACCGAATGCATAAATGGATAGATAGATAGATATGTATATTCATTTTGCAGAACCATCAGCAGCAAAGCCTAATAGCGCTCTTTAGCTCTGTCTACTCAGATTTATAGATAAATAGATAGATAATAAATTAAAACCTAGACAGATAAATAGGTAGATAAATGGATAGATAGATAAATTAATGGATAGATAGATAGATAGATAGATAGATAGATAGATAGATAGATAGATAGATAGATAGATAGACACTTGTAATTTGTATGCAATCAGGCAGGCCTTGCACAAGCCAGATTGAACATAACAATTGTATAATGCATGGCCAGCTGTAGAAATCAAGAAAAATAGATAGACAGATATATAATAAGTGGATAGATAGATAGATAGATAGATAGATAGATAGATAGATAGATAGATAGATAGATAGAAAATTAATGAATGGATACATAGTAAGGCTGGCAGTATCTCTAAAAAAAAGGCAAATAGATTAGATAGAGAGAAAGAAAGAAAGAAAGAAAATAAATGAATCTAGAGATAGATAGATAGATAGATAGATAGATAGATAGAGAGATAGATTCATTCTGCAGAGCCAACAGCAGCAAAGCTTAATAGCGCTCTTTAGCTCTGTCTACTCGGATAGATAGATAAATAGATAGATAGAAAATTAATGGAAAGATAGATAGATACAGTGCCTTGAAAAAGTATTCATACCCCTTGAAATTTTCCACATTTTGCCATGTTACAACCAAAAACATAAATGTACTTATTGAGATTTTATGTGATAGACCAACACAAAGTGGCACCTAATTGTGAAGTGGAAGGAAAATGATAAATGAGTTTCAACATTTTTTACAAGTAAATATGTGAAAAGTGTGGGGGGTACATTTGTATGGCGCCCCCCGGAGTCAATACTTTGTAGAACCCCCTTTCACTGCAATTACAGCTGCAAGTCTTTTTGGGGATGTCTCTACCAGCTTTGCACATCTAGAGAGGGACATTTTTGCACATTCTTCTTTGCAAAATATCTTAAGTTCTGTCAGATTGGATGGAGAGCGTCTGCGAACAGCAATTTTCAAGTCTTGCCACAGATTCTCAATTGGATTTAGGTCTGGACTGTGACTGGGCCATTCTAACACATGAATATGCTTTGATCTAAACCATTCCATTGTAGCTCTGGCTGTATGTTTAGGGTCGTTGTCCTGCTGGAAGGTGAACCTCCACCCCTTCTTCTAAGATTGTCCTGTATTTGGCTCCATCCATCTTCCCATCAACTCTGACCAGCTTCCCTGTCCCTGCTGAAGCAAAGCATCCCCACAACATGATGCTGTCACCACCATGTTTCATGGTGGGGATGGTGTGTTCAGGGTGATGTGCAGTGTTAGTTTTCTGCCACACATAGCGTTTTGCTTTTAGGCCAAAAAGTTCAGTTTCTGTCTCATCTGACCAGAGCACCTTCTTCCACATGTTTTGTCCCCCACATGGCTTCTCACAAACTACAAATGGGACTTCTTATGGCCTTCATTCAACAATGTCTTTCTTCTTGTCACTCTTCCATAAAGGTCAGATTTGTGGAGAGTACGACTAATAGTTGTCCTGTGGACAGATTCTCCCACCTGAGCTGTGGATCTCTGCAGCTCCTCCAGAGTTACCATGGACCTCTTGGCTGCTTCTCTGATGAATGCTCTCCTTGCCCGGCCGGTCAGTTTAGGTGGACGGCCATGTCTTGGTAGGTTTGCAGTTGTGCCATACTCTTTCCATTATCGGATGATGGATTGAACAGTACTCCGTAAAATGTTCAAAGCTTGGGATATTTTTTTTATATCCTAACCCTGCTTTATACTTCTCCACAATTTTATGATGCTGTTTGTTCACTAAGGATGATCATGGATCACCAGGTAGTGACGGGAGACGGTTCCTGCAAAGCTCTGGTCATTGAGACCGCACAGCGCATTTGACATCTCTTATCATAAGGTAATGAGGGCCAACTTAATTCGGTGAGTAGGGACCTTTACTTTTTATATGAATCGTTTGGGAGCACTATCAACATTTGTGAGACATTTCCACAAAGAGCACATTTATATCTGAATGAAGAATTCATCTAATTCCATATTATTGGACTTTATTTGCACTATTTTTATCCATGTATTTACTAATTATGTGGTCACTGATAGTTTTTATGTACTGTGGATCATTATTAGTTCCATTGCTAGCACTGTTTGTCTTAGGATTAGTTCCTGTGTCACCACTTTTCCTTGAAAGACTGGTCTACAACCGACTGAGCGACCATCTGACTATCAACAAACTGCTTGATCCCCTTCAGTCCAGATTTCGCCCTCAACACTCCACGGAAACTGCCTTCCTTAAACTCACAAACGTCCTACTTATGGCTAAAACCAATGGACACTATTCTGTACTACTTCTCCTGGACCTCTCTGCTGCCTTTGATACAGTGAACCACCCTTTTTGGTCTCTGTGACTGTACTCATCGCTGGTTCTCATCCTACCTATCCCACTGCTCCTTGTCACTTACAACTCTACCTCCTTCTCTCCTCTTCCTTTCTCCGTCGAGGTCCCTCAAGGTTCTGTTCTTGGACCTCTCCTTTTCTCAATGTGCACATCCTCCCTGGGTCAGTTGATTGCATCCCATGGCTTTCAATATCATCTCTACACTGACAACACCAAAATCACTCCAACTGTCTCCTCACACATCAACAACTTACTAAAAGACCTGGATGTCACATAACTTCCTCAAACTCAACTTATCCAAAACCAAGCTCATGAGATTTCCTCCCCCCGCATGCCACTTCTGCTAATTTCCCTGTCAAAATCAACGGCTCAACTATCAACCCGTCCCCCCATGCCAAGGTCATAGGTGTAATCCTGGACTCTAAACTATTCTTTCGGCCCCACACAATTGCCGTTCAAAGCTTGCCGCCTCAACCTCCGAAACATCTCCGAGATACGCCCCTTCCTAACCAATGTCACCACAAAGCTTCTAATTCACTTCCTGGTCATTTCCTCGATTTCTGTAACTCCCTCCTCATTGGCTTACCTCTAAATAGGCTAGCTCCCATTCAGTCCATCATGAACACTGATGCCAGGCTCATCCACCTTATAAATGGCTCGGCGTCTGCCACCCCTCTCTGCCAATCCCTCGATTGGCTGCCATTCAACCAACTAATTACATTTAAAATGCTAACAATAACTTACAAAGCCATCCACAACCTGGCGTCCAGCTACATTACTAACCTGGTCTCAAAATACCAACCAAATCGTTCTCTTCGCTCCTCCCATGACCTCCTGCTCTCTAGCTCCCTTGTCACCTCATCCCATGCTCACCTCCAGGACTTCTTCCGAGCCTCTCCCATCCTCTGCTCAACCCCAATCTGTCTGACTTTCTCCTACTTTGTCTACTTTCAGACGATCCCTGAAAACTCATCTCTTCAACAACTTTACATTTATTTTTACCATCAACACATCCCCCACAGTTATTACCTCTTGTATCTCCTGACCCTCCCTCTTAGACTGTAAGCTCTAACGAGCAGGGCCCTCTGATTCCTACTGTATTAAAGTGTATTGTATTTGTACTGTCTACCCTTAAGTTGTAAAGCGATGCGTAAACTGTTGGCGCTATAAAAAAATATAAATCCTGTATAATAATAATAGATACAGTAGATGGTAGATGAATAGATAGACCGATAGATAATAGATAGATAGATAGATAGATAGATAGATAGATAGATATGTAGCACTAACCCCCGAAGGAGCTGCTGGTTTTATTGGGCTTACCGTTACCTTCTTCACCTCGTCTCCGTCTAGGGTTTCCCGTGATAGATGGCCCAAAGAAATGCAGAAACTGATACTGGATACTCTTTTTGGGTTATTTATTTGCAAGATAACAGTCTCTCAATGGAGGGTAGAGTGTTAGGAAGAAAGTTCAGGTACTTTTGGACTGCAAAAATAGAATGTCTCTTAAAATAGAGATCCAGAGAATTACCGTTTCACAGCTGGATACTTACAACCACCGGATAGACCTCCTCTCACTAGGCCTAGCAGCAGGTAGAGTGTTAGGTAAAGCAAAGTCTCTGCCACAGACTTGGATGTAGAACACTTGAGAAAAGTCTCTGCCACAGACTTGGATGTAACTGAGGGACATAGACAAATTTAGAGAGCTATCATATGGTACCAGTATCTCTCAGCCGGTCCAGCGATACCGTATGTGTGTAGATCCATTTAGTGTTCTTCAACTGAGTCTCCAGGCTCTTTCAGAGAAGCCAGTCTTGTGCATGGCCTTCTCCCGAAGAGTCCTCCCCTGGATGCTTCTCCAGTTGCTGGGCCTCTCCTTAGACGAGACGGCACCGGACCACCTTTGAATCCTCAGGCCTCAATATCCATTCGGGCCTGTCCCTGCAGTTGCTTCGCCTCGTGCTATCCAGCCCAGAGACTCGGAATTGCATGGATCCACACCCCAGGCCAGGAGGGCCATGGGGGCTGGTCAGGAGGACCAGGACCAAACAGACAGAAAATATCTTCTGGACCGGTACCCCGAAGCACGTGATCTCAGTACCTTAAACACCACCTCCCATAATGCACAGCAGGATAACACTCCCACTGGGCCGGATCCCGAGAAAATAATGGTACACAATACGCCCAGCTAAACTGCGTTCTCATACCTGCTGGCTGTGACAGCGACACCTACGGCCAAGGAGAATTCCAGCTAGACTGGTACCAAAACCATAATTTGGCATAATTAGCCCTAAAACCCAACTGTGGTTTCAGGAATAATAATTTGCAAAAACATATAGCGCATGCTCGTCAGGAGCCAGCGCTACAGATAGATAGATAGATAGATAGTAGCTATGTATATTCAGTCTTCAGAGCCATCAGCAGCAAAGCCTAATCGCACACTCTTTAGCTCCGTCTCCTCCATCATTTTTTCACTGCCGGTTAAATCTCCATTCCACTTACAGAGCCGGCTCACCTGCCATCATTACCTCCATCCCGGCCGGCATTTCCACTTCTGCTAATGTTCTCTTTAGTAACTGTTTTAAAAGTTCCATTTAAATGCAAATGATCTACCATCCAAGATGTGAACTGATAAAGAAAAAGAAATCATGACAATATTATTTTCTGCCCCTCTCCAGGAAGATCATCTGAGGGTCGGACTTTTATCCGCCACTCTTCCCTCCGCCATTTCCAGCTCTTGGCATTCTATGCAATCCATTATAAAGGGGTGGCAATCTAGGAGTACAAGTGGCGTTATTTATTTTTGATGAGACAATTGCAAATATAATTTCCTGCAAGTCATGGAGGTGAATTGTTATTAGATAACAAGTGAACAAAACAAGAAACAGGAGACCTATAATGTACACCCCCAACCCCTGACCCTCTCAGACTGTGTATATAATCTAGAGATAACCCTCCACCTCACTATTCTGTTCCCCCCCCCCCACCCCACGTCTCTCTCGTTCTTTTGCTTACATCAGATATCGCTTGTTCTAGCATCGATTCAGCATCCTTCCAAATCATTTATGTACATGGTTGTGCTTTACTGCTCCATCTTACAATACAAATCAAGGAGTCTGCTCACCCACTAAAAACAATGTACTCCCTATGTGGCTGATATCTTATATCTGGGCAAGGCTTATCCTACTTCTATTTCTTCTACTGCCTCCACCCTCACCTTTTTTTAAATCCTGTTGGAGCGCCTTTCTACTCCACCTTTTTATGTCCCTCACCAGCGCCACTGTCAGAAGACATGACCAGAGCTGTAGTGGGCCAGTCACACTTTCCCTAAATCATCAACCTCTGCAGTGTCCAGTAGACCCTGCTGCTGGATAACCAATAGAAAGATGTCAGGTTGGAAAAAATGCGTAGGGCGGAGCCACGTTATGTGACGTCATCACGCTACTGAATTGTCCTGGAAGTGCGAGTCGACCATATTTAAAGTTGTACACAGCGATGTGATGCCCTTTTGCAAAATATTTATGAGAATAAACACTATTTACCCTAATGGAGAGTTGGTCTCCTTTCTCCTTTTCATATATGGTATACTTGGGAATGTGAGTCCAAGAAATACTATGCTGGTGGTATCTTTGGCTGGCTGCTTCCAGGTCTGAGATGATCTCCTGCTTTCAGGACCATATAGTAGTAGATGTGTGTGGATAATTTTTGTAGAATAAGGATATTGTTTAGTGTCATTTTGAGTTAAGTATGTTTGTTTGTATTTTTGAAGAGTGATAAGTTAATAGAGTGGGGGGATGAGGAGTTGTGCAGGACTTGATTGGAAGAAGGAGAACCCAGAGTTCAGCTTTAGGAGAAGGTAATTTTACTAAGCCACGCAAAGCTCCTTCTAGTGGCCAAACTACAAATCTCTACGTTTAACACAAATGGAAATATGACTTACCACAAAACATGTACAATTGTGACATTCACATAAAAAATGGCTTTCAGGCAAATACCGCAACATCATTTCACTGATGGTGTACTAAAATATTCCCTCAGCCCAAAATAGTTTAGAAATATTCCAAAATGTGGGGTTTTCATCATATTGGAGATGTTAACCTTGGTTGGTGAAGGGTGTGCAGTTGGCACCCATAAATATATCCATGCAGACCTGTTCTGTCCCCTTCATGACTCCAGATGGTTCCTTCTTTAAGCCCATGATTTGATGGAGAAGACCTGTATAACCTGTATTTGTATAACCGTCATGTTCTTTGAGGTTTTCATCATATTGGAGACACTGATGCGGGGGATGGGGATGATGAAAAGCGCATGGTTGATGTCTTTAAAATCATCCGCTCTGACTTGCTCTGTCCAGTTTATGGCTCCAGATGGATCATTCTACAATCCCACGATATGATGGAGAAGACCATCATATCATTCACTTGAACCTATTCTGTCAGGTTTATAGATCCATACTGCCCCTTCTTAAATCCAAAGACATGATGGAGAAGACCTCCTGCAAGGACTGCTGATGAAAACACAATATATGTATAACCTTTGTGGTTTTCATCATATTGGAGAGGAGACATTGATGGGGTTGATGAAGAGCATGAGGTTGACATCTTAAAATCATTTACTTAGACCTATTCTGTCCAGTTTATGGATCCAGATTGCTTCTTCTTCAATCCAAAGACATGATGGAGAAAACCTCCTGCAAGGACAGATGATGATAAAAGAATATCTGTAAAACATTCACGATCTTTGTGTTTTCATCATATTGGAATTGTTGATGGATGGTGATGATTGATGCCTTTAAAACCACCCACTCTAACCTGCTCTGTCCAGTTTATGGCTCCAGATAGATCATTGTTCAAATCCAAGATATGATGGAGAGGACCTCCTAGAAGGGCAATATCTGGATATAGAATATCTGTTTAACCTTTATGATCATTGTCCCTGAACCAAAGGCATTTAACCTCTATTTAGGCTCTTCTCATGCTTGTGAAATAAATGGAAGGTTTAAACCTGTGCCGTTAATAGCGCTTGGCTTGTATTTCTTCATTCTCCAGTTTATGGCTCCAGATTGTCCCTTCTTCAATCCCAAGGTGTGATGGAGAAGACCTCCTGCAAGGAGAGCTGATGAAAACTGAATATCTGTAACACCTACATGATCTTTGTGTTTTCATCATATTGGAATTGTAGATGGAAGGTGATAAAAAGTGTGTAGTTGATACCTTTAAAACCATCCACTCTGACCTGTTCTGCCCAGTTTATGGCTTCAGATGGATCATTATTCAATCCCAAGATATGATGGAGAAGACCTCCTAGAGGCACAGTTGTTGGAGACAGAATATTTAACCTTCATGATCGTTGTCCCTGATCCAAAGACATTTCAACCTCTGTGGCTCTTCTCATTATTGGGAAATAAGTGGAAGGTTGGTGTAATTTTAAACATGTACCATTGATAGAGCTCAACTTGGACTTCTTCATTCCCTGCCTGTTGATGGGACACCCAAGCAATAAAGAGCACTTGGACGTACTTTGTCCAGTATATGGCTCCATATTGCCCCTTCTTCAATCCCAAGATATGATGGAGAGGACTACCTAGTGTAGCTTTTTTCAAACTTTCAACACAGAGGAACCCTTGAAGTAACTTTCCGGTCTCAGGAGACCCCTACTAAAAATGATTGCATCTACAACTCATGATAGTGTGATGGTCAGTGAGAAGAATGCTATTTACACTTGTGGCCATTGGGAATAATTACCCCCTTACAGATAGCGTGGTGTCAGTGGGAGCTTATCTGAGAGGCAGAAATCACTAATTGCGCAACGGAACCCCTGGCAACCTCTGGAGGAACTCTAGGGTTCCATGGAACCCTGTTTGAGAAACCCCTGTCTTACAGGGACAGCTGATAGAAACAGAACACCTGTTTAACATTCAGGCTGGGT